>JARBWK010003629.1:0-11957 GCA_030556195.1 Anolis apletophallus | reverse complement strand
GGCATTTTAACATTTTAATGTTTCATGGTTTTAATGACACAAATTGTTTGCTTTGTTTTTATTTTTATATTCATGCTTTAATGCAGTTATACTATTTGATTTGCATTGTTTTATATGGATTGTTAGCCATCTTGAGGCCCTATATCAGGAATCTCCTCAGCCCTGCAAAAGGGATGTTGGAGGGACACAGAAGAGGAGGAGAATATTACTGCCACTTTATCACAGCTCTACCCAGCCAAAAGCCCACCTCATTGCCTCTGCCTCCGTCCATGCACTGCTGACCACTTTGGATTGCATTCCCTCCCCATCTTCCTGCTACCTTCCCTTCTAGACAAGGATGAGTCCTCCCTTTCCACTTACTCTGTTTCCTGGTTCAGTTAGTTGCTCTGCCAGGCCCAGAAGAGTCTATCAGGAGCATCATCACCCTATCCTCAACAAAACTTTAGCAGGCCAAGGCACCCTATATTGAAGGAGGGCAGCATTGGGGTGGTCTTGAAACAGACAATGAACAACCACCCCACTAGGTGTTACCAGCCTCTAATGGCATCACCCGGTATCCTCTGTATCCTCGACTCATCCAGCGATGCCATTGCATATATTCATATCAACATTTGCCAAGCAGTGATAAATGCTCTAACTTGCTAAAATAGTTGTAATAATTTTGCAAAAATGTAACACATTGATAAGAAACATAAAAGGAAAACGTTGTTTATTATATTTGGCACTTTAACAAATACCATTTAAACTAAAAGGACCAATATGAAAGAAAGTGTGTTTAACCACTTGTTACGCTTTCCACACCAATTGATAGAAAGCCAGGAAATCCAAGCTAAGGCTGACATTCCTTCCTTAATACATGCCCTGTTTTGATTATTCCCTGAAGGATTTGATTTAAGAATAAATGTCATTCATAGAACACTGCATATACAATGACTCACATCACACTATCAACAGAGGCCGGCACTGCATTTTTCTTTGATTGATCTGAGACTTCACATTTGGAGTTCAACACTCAATTATGGATTGACTCCACCAAAATTACTACAACAGCAGTAATTTAAAAGAAATGGACTACAACCACTCTCCTCATTCTAATACCCTAATAATTCTCATGCTAACTCTCACTCACATTATCTCTCATTCACCCACAAAAGAGACATCTTATCCTGTTACTAGTCCCACTAGAGGAGCCACTGAATCAAACTGTTTAATTATGTGTTGACTCATTCAATAATTGATTCAACGGGTTTACTTTGTACCATGTGCACTCATGTATAAGCCTAACTCTTGTATAAGTCGAGGGCAGATTTTGGGATCAAAATTACAGGTGTTGATATGATTCATGAATAAATCAAGGGTCATTCGAAGCCAGGTGAAAATGTCAGCACTGCCCAGGAGGCCAGCTACCTCAGCCATTTTCACACCCAGGCATTGAAAGAGACCAAAAGAGGAGCTATAGCAAATAGTGTGGGGAAAATTGGTGTTTCTTTTTTATTCTCCCAAGAACTTAGTCTTGCCTTTGGGTTTTCTACTCAAAGTGGGTTCCTTTTAGTAAGAGTTAAAGCATGGTACTTACATTACTTACATTAATGTCAAGGGAAACCTTTACCTTTACTTTACTTACACTGACCTATGGATGGGTTGAATTCTGGAGTGATTTTTAAAAAAATAATTGTACATAAATATATGTAGTAGGTTAACTAACAGGATACCAGCCATGCACACATTACTGGATATTAAAGTTAGATCATTTTGCTACTATAACAAAATTATAAGGGTGGTAAGACACTCTTGGAATTACAGACAGATCACCTTCTACAGATTGCAATTATTTTAGCTGTTTAGAAAGCATTCAGATTCAACTGTGCTCACACATCCAAGAATTGTCATTTGCAGCCATCATATCCCAAATATGACCCCTGCTATGAATAAAAGATTCAGATGTATATGATTCTTATACTTTTCTGAAATGTTTAGATGGACGCAAAATAATTTCCCCTGGGAATGATGGTATCTCAGGTGACCTATTTACATTCAAATGTTTCAGGATCAGTGTCTGGCATCACCAGATAGAGACTGGGAAACACTCCAGTTGGAGAACTAATGGCTGTCAGTAGAGCCAGTCTGAGCTAGTGTAAGGCAGTCAATGTTCCTAAGGCTCAGTGTGACTGATGCACCATTTACTAATTGTACATCATGAGGGTTGTGAATATTACATGTTTTCTGTTTCTGAGTTTTAAATTGCCATAAAACACTTGCTGGTGATCATCACACTATTGACATAGCAAGAATGGGGCAATAATATTAATAATAATAATAATTCTTTATTTATATACCGCTCTACCTCCTCGTGGGGGACTCAGGGCAGTTTCCAAGTAACATCACCACAACATAGAGAGTAAACAGCATAACATAAAATTAACAAAACAATATAGGCATAAATTTTCACATATATATATATATATATTGTCTGTTCAGAGCAATTAAAAGACCAGGCCAAGGCTAGTGCAAGCTCAAAATATGGGAGGAGGGGATTAAGTACAGTGCTATAACAGGCTAACAGCAATAGCAGGTATGGTCTATGGCTGCTCATTTCCAGAGCCTATTAGAGGAATGACCAGGGTAATAGGTAGGGAAGTATAAGGCCATATTCAACAATGTTTGGGGCTGACTAGAACTGGTCATTCTCAAAGGCTTGTTGAAACCACCAGGTCTTCAAGCTCTTACAAAAGGAGGGGGAGGATGGGCCTGTCTTATTTCCCCTTGGGAGGACGTTTAGAGGCAGGGGCCACCACTGAAAAGGCCCTTTTCTCATCCCCACCAACCGTACTTTTGACGGTGGTGGGAACGAAAGGAGAGCCTCCCAGAAGATCTTAGAGTTTTTTCATAGAAAGAAATGTGATCGCAAGATAGCGGGGCCCGAACCATTTAGGGTTTTATAGGTCATAACCTGCACTCTGAATTTGGCTCAGCAACTTATCAGCAGCCAATGAAGCTGTTTTAATAGGGACATTGTATGTTCCCTATAGTTTGCTCCAGTAAGGAACCTGGCTGCCACCCATTGTACTAATTGAAATTGTGTGGTCTCATGCAGCCTAAAAGGCCTTGGAGCTCCTGAGAAGCCTATACAGAAGCCATGGTGGCACATTGGTTAAAACCTTTTGCTGCTGAATTGCTGACCTGAATATTGGCTAAATTACTGACCTGAAGGTTAGCAGTTTGAATCTGCACATGTGGTGAGCTCCTCATCTGTCAACTCCAGCTCTTCCCAACCTAGCAATTTGAAAACATGCAAATGTGAGTAGATAAATAGGAACTGCATCCGCAAGAAAAGACAAAAGACAGTCCAAGCAATCTTTTCCAGCCACAAACCAGGAGGTGACAACACAGGTTCCTCAGCTTGAAAATGGAGAAAAGTACTTCCCCAGGGCCAGAGATGAGCACCCCTCCGGAAGCTGGAAATGAAAGGAGAAACCTCTGTCTTTGTTTGTGTTTGTATGTCTTGTTGTATATGCTTGTAAAGGCATTAAATGTTAGCCTTTGTATTTAAATTCTGTTATCTGGTCTGAGCCCTCTAGGGGAGGTGGGTGGAATATAAATAAAGTGTATTATTATTATTATCTGATTACAAAAACAGTATGTCACAGCAAACGAGATCTATATGCTGATTTCGTATGAAAAATCCAAAGAGCCTAGGACTGAGTGATGTATTTTTGAATGATGCACGAGATCCAAGTAAGTTGGCCTTTGCAGTTGACAGATTGTGATTTTGTCAATGTTTATTGTTTTCAAATGCCAACTGAGATCTTTGGCACGGCACCCAGTGTGCCAGTGACCACGGGAACCCCTTGTACTGGTTTATGCCTGTGATTCTACAGTTTGATTTGGGGTCTTGGTAACGGCTGAGTTTTTCCTGTTGTTTTTCCTCACCAATGCAGCTGTCACCTGGTGGCGACATCAATAATCCAGACTTTTTCTTTTCCACAATCGTGATGTCTGTTGTTGTTGTTGTTATTTGAAGCACAACAAGATTAGTACACTGTAAACAAGATCACTATGCTGGTTGTTGTATTGGCCCAGGGCGGATCTTAGTGGAGGCAAAATTAAGCTGCCGCCCAGGGCGCCACGTGACCAAAGGGCATCCAGGCCGGGGCGCCACACCTAGGGGTGCCAGCAGGGTGGGAGGAAGGCTCAGCAAGACGGTGAGAGAGGAGGAGGCAGAGGCGCACACCTTGCAGGGTGAGAGAGAAGGGGCAGAGGCGCCTCGGTTTTTCCCGCCCCTTGCCCCTCGCAAGCCTCCCCCTCTGTTGTCACTGCTGCCGCCAGTGCACGAGGGCAAGGGAGGAGGCCATGTGGGCGCCCTTACCTGGGGGCCGGGAGAAGGACTGAGCGGGCAGACGAGCCTGCCAGCCAATTTTGGAAGCAACCCCCGGCCCTTGCTCCCAAAATTAGCCTAGACCTGATACACACACACACACTATATATATATACACACATACAGTACATACACACAAAAAGAGAATAGGAAGAGGGGAGGGAAAAGGGTGAGAAGGACAGAAGGGGAAGGTAAGAAGGGGAAAGAGAATAGGAAGGGGCAAGGAAAGGGTGAGGAGGAAGGAAGGATGGGAATGTACAGACTCACACAAAGAATAGGAAGAGGGAGGGGAAAGGTGAGGGCTCTAATAAAAGCCCTATATCCCACCATATCTGCTTTGAATATCTGAATCCACAGATAATGTGGGATTTTCTGCCTTGATATTCTGGGGTATAGGGCTGAGAAGGAAGGAAGGTGAATAGATATAGACACACACACAAACACACACACACACACACACTCAAAGAAAATAGGAATAGAGCAGGGAAAATGGTGGGAAGGAAAGAATAGATATATTGGCATGGGCCAACTTCAGCCCTCCGTGTGTTTAGGATTTCAACTCCCACAATTCCCAAAACAGTCAGTAGGAAGTCCAAAATACCTGGAGGGCCCAAATTTGTCTATGCACCAAACATATTTATTTATTTATTTATTAACTTCGATTTAGTATACCGCTCACTCCGGAGCTCAGAGCGGTTTACAGAAGAAGCATCAACACCGTGAGTAATAAAACAGATGAGACAGGTAAAACACATAAACATCAAAGCAGTTAAAACATATTAAAAACACTAGCCCTCAGCAAAGGCTGGGGGACAAGATAAGAATCTGGGGGCTAGGCGGCATGGCACACAGTGTGGTTGAGTTATGTGGGCCGAACGCCTTCCTAAAGAGCCAAGTCTTCAAGGCCTTGCGAAGGGCAGAAGAGCGGGATGGCGAGATCTTCTCCGGGAGGCCGCCCAGAGACTTGGGGCAGCTACAGAGAATGCCTCCACCGTGTAGTGGCCAGTCTGCAGGTTCCAAGGGAAGGCACCTCAAGAGGTTAAGCTCCTCAGAGCGCAGTGATCTCGCGGGCACATAAGGGGTAAGTCGCTTCCTCAGGTACACTGGCCTCAAACCATAGATGGCCTTAAAGGTGAGAACTAACACCTTGAAGAGGACCCGAATTCAATCGGAGCCAGTGCAGCTCACAAAGAGTGGGGTCGCTACGGGTCAGATCTTGCAGCACCCAG
Organism: Anolis apletophallus; assembly: GCA_030556195.1. NCBI lineage: Eukaryota > Metazoa > Chordata > Lepidosauria > Squamata > Anolidae > Anolis > Anolis apletophallus. Next base: position 6,353 of record JARBWK010003629.1, on the reverse strand, counting down.
GAGGAGGCGGTCTGCGGCGGCTGCACTAGCTTAAGCCGGATCATCGACAAGGGAAGGCCAATGTAGAGCGTACACAGTAATCGAGCCTCGAGATGACCGTGGCTTGGATCACCGTAGCAAGGTCGCGTGGGAGAGGTAGGAGCCAGGCGCCAGCCAACTGTAGGTGGTAGAATGCTGTCCTGCAGGTGCAGCCAATCTGCTCCTCCATGGACAGGTGGGCGTCCAGCCGACTCCCAGACTTTTTACCGATGGCTGGAGGGCAGAGGGCCACACCATCAAACGTTGGCAGCTGGGTCGCCACCTCTCTTCCGGGCGCCCAGCCACAAGATCTCCGTTCGCCGGCTCACCCTTCAACTTACTGGCTCGCAGCCATCCAGTAACGGCTTCAAGGCAAAAGATGGAAATTATCGGGTACAGAGACTGCCCTGTCCAACTCAGAATGAGCTGGGTATCATCAGCATACTGATGACACTCCAGCCCAAAACTCCATACCAGTTGGGCGAGTGGTCGATATAGATGTTAAATAACAGCGGGGAGAGGATAGCCCCTGAGGCACCCTCGCAACTCAGCGGAGCCTCCGGAGACCGCCCTCCCCACTTCACTCGCTGCTGGCGGCGTTGAGGAAGGAGGACAGCCAGTTGAGGGTTGTCCCCTCACCCCTGCCACCGCCAGGTGGTGTATCAAAGCTGGTAATCGACGGTATCAAATGCCGCCGTGAGGTCCAATAACACGAGCAGCGCCGATCCACCTCGGTCCAAGTGGCAGCGGAGTAGGTCTGTGATGGAGACCAGGACAGTCTCCGTCCCATGGCCTGAACGGAAGCCAGACTGGAAGGGGCTCTAGCCAGGTTGCGTCATCCAAGAAGGTCTGCAGCTGGTCCATTGCTGCCCTCTCAATCACCTTGCCCAGGTACGGAAGGTTCGACACTGGGCGGTAATTGAGGAGCCGCGGGTCTAATCCGGGCTTCTTCAGCAATGGACTGACCACTGCCTCTTTTATTCCTCTGAAAAGCCCCTTGCTCAAGGGAGCAGTTGACTATCTTCAACAGAGGGTTCAGAGCCCCTCCACGCAAGCTCAATCAGCGTGAGGGGCACGGGCCGAGGGAGCAGGTGGTCGGCTTAAGGGCTGGGCGACAATCTTGTCAACATCCCTGCGCTCCAGTGGTCGAAACCGGTCGAAGGTGGACCCGGGCGGAGGGCCACAGAGTCTCCAGCTCCTGACTGTATCAAGTGTGGAAGGGGAAGGTCCCCGGAGCAACGCAATCTTGTCTCGCGAAGGGATTCTGAAAACCTCAGCAGAGAGGGCCGAATTGTCATTGTTTGGGATGGTAGGGACCATCGTCAGCTGCCGAATTATCCTGAACAATTGAGCTGGGCGTGAATCCGCAGACGCTATCAAGGAGGCATAGTAAACTTTTTCGCTCCTTGACAGCATGCTCATAAGCATCCATAAAAAGCTTATAAGCTGATGTCATGGCCTGTCATGAGCTTCTTCCACTTGCACTCTAGCCGTCTCTTCTCCCGCTTCATAGATCTTAGTGCATCTGTGTACCAAGGGGGAACAGGATGCGCGGGGTTTGAGAGGGCGTTAGGGGCGATCTCGCGAGAGCGGAGGACAGCGTGGTTCCAGGTGGTAACCAGCTCACCGAGCGACCGCTGGCAGGCTCCAAATCCTCAAGGCATTCAGGAACCTAGTTGGTTCCATAGGCCCTCGGGCGAACCCAAATTGGTTCGGTACTTTTGCCGGGGCGCGGTTGCCCGACCGGATTCCCAGAGCACAGTGAACCGGACCATGGCACCTCTCTGTAACAGAGGTGACGGACACTTGACACCTGCATGGAAAATCAGATCAAGGGTGTGGCCCGGTGTGTGGGGCCTGACTCGAGAGAGGAGAGGCCGAGTGCCGCCATGGATCTACACAAGGTCCCTCCGCAGCCGATGGTGAGGCTGCCAGAGTCACGCGGACGCCAAGTCCCCCCAGCACACCAGGGCTAGGAAACCTCAACGCCCACTCCGCCACAGTCTCCCAGCAGCAGGGACAGGCTCGCTGGTGCGCTAGGTGCACGGTACACCAGCAAGAAGGCTGTATTCTCCGGGCACCCCACATCAGGCCGACACTTAATCCCATCTGCCTCCAAAGCAGGGACCGCCTCTGAGGTGTAATAGGTCATGGGAGAGAATCGCACTCCCGCCCCTCCCAGTCCTGTTCTGTGGGTAAGCGCGAAGCCCGAGGTGTCAATTCCTGAAGGCAGGTGATATCACTGTCCTGGAGCCAGGTCTCCGTAATGTAGCAAATATCAACCTGTCTGGTCTTGAATAAAGTCCCGGATCGCTGTCGCTTTATTCCGGACTGAGCGCGCTACTAACACCAGGGAGGAGGGGGAGGAAGCTGGAGACCTGACAACAGTGTCCCTCGGATAGGTCGAGGTCAGAGGCAGCTCCGGGTCTTGGCACGACTCAGGGGAGCCTTCTCGCTCGCTGCCTGCGCCTATTGCGACAATACCCCATGCCGGAGATCACTGTAATCGGGGGCCCCCTAGTAGGAGAGTTTATATATATGTATATATGGTGATTGTTTGGGGGGCGCCAAATTGCTGTTCGCTTACCATTTAAAATTACCTAGATCCGGCCCTGATTGGATCAACGTTGGACACATCCCAAGTGCCTAGGACTATGTGATGTATCAGCGAATAATGCATGCAGATGGCAGTAGGCCATTATTATTATTATGCCTCTGAAGCTGACAATTGCTTGTATTTGTCATCATGGCTATGTGTTTATCTCTTCCTGTTTTAGAAATGAATACTGAAATAAAATTATAACAACTATATGCACGGTTTAGAGCCAGTGTGGTGTAGTTGTTTCTAGGTTAGACTATGAATCTGGAAAGCAAGTTCAAAACCCCATTTGACCATGAAAGCCTCTAGGTGACCCTGGGCAAGCCACACCCCCTCAGCCTCAGAAGAAAGCAAAGACAAGCCTCCTCCTCTGTAGAAATATTGGGAATAAAACCCATGATAGATCCGCCTCTAGGTCACCATGGAGAGCTTGAAAGAAGGGTAATTACCTCTCCATTCCACAGACTAACCAAGAGAAATGGCAATGGAGGGACACTAGTTAGATGTCATCTGTACTGATGGGATTAGTGTTCACCACTTTACGCTTATTTCCTTTCTTCATTTAAGTTACAACAAAATACACTACAGGAAAATACAACCTAATGTGCCACATTTTCTGAACAAGGATATCCACATCCTTAGGACAATAAGTCTGCAAATATTTATTCTCTTCAGCAATCGTTAACAAGTCTTGAATTGTCAATTTGTGTCCCCTGAATATTTTGTTTGTTTTTCAGAAATCAGACTGCAATCTTTACATCCTTAGCTAGAATGCATCCAATTGACCCAAGGGTTATTTTTAAATAGACGTGCATTGGGTCACACAGAATGTCAGTAAAGTAATAGCACAATAGTGATTACAAGAAATCAACAATTCCAAATAAAGGGTGCTCAGAATAGATGCGATTTAAGTATGCACAGCCTCACAAGTGAAATCAAGCTGACCACCTCAAGAAAACTGCTGTTGTGATGAACCACTGCAAAGGGGCCATCTAGGGTCTGATGCTTTAAGAAATACTTAACAAATAAAAGTTGAAGTGTGGGCAAAACGTTATTTTACCTGTTGCATCATCCTTAGATGAGATGGAGCTCTGGGAGCTGTCCAACGTACTTAATCCGACTTTTGTAGCTCTTGTTTCATTACAGGACATCCGCCCTCTCATCCTTTCTTCTTGCATTAGAGATGAGAACCCAACCTATTCAAGATGACAATGGGAGGCTACTGGGGAGGGCAGGGAGGAATACCCAATCCATCCATTTTCTGCCACAAAACCCCAGTTGAATTGAAAGCCCAGGGTATAAACTTTTTTTTAAAAGGCCTCAATTTTTTGTTTTTCATCATATTTTGGTACCTCATCAAACTACAAATTCCATAGTGCCACTGATTGAGCCATGGAAGTTAAAGCAGTGTCAAACGGCATTAATTCAGCAATGTAGATCCAGCCTTAGGCTGGATGTACACTGATCTATACTGCTGTTTGAAGTGTATTACATGTACATTGCATTATATGGGCCAACAATGACCATATACTGCATCTCAAACTGTGTGATTTGACTGTATGGATCAGGCATGGGCAAACTTCAGTCCTCCATGTGTTTTGGACTTCAACTTCCACAATTCCTGGCCTCAGGCCCTTCCTCCCCCCCCCCCCCAGCCACTAAAGCAGAGGACCGAAGTTTGTCCATGCATATTATAGATCCAACCTTTGACTCTAAGGCACTAAAACAGTAGTTTCAACCTTCCGAATGCTGCAGACCCCTTAATGCAGTTCTTTCATGCATTGTATGGTTGGTGACCCTCAACCACACATTTATTTTTGTTGCTACTGTTGTGAATCATGATGTAAATATCTGATATTATGATGTATTTTCATTCACTAGACCAAATTTGGCACAAATACCCAATACGTCCAAATCTGAATACTACTAGGGTTGGGTGGGATTTATTTTCTTATTTGGGAGTTGTACTTGCTGGGATTTATAGTTCACCTAATAAAAAACATCCTGATCTCCACCAAGAGTTTTCATGAGGTGGTCAGCTTGATTTCACTTGTGAGCCTTGTGTCCTCTGAAGTAAGTCTTGCTGAATTCAATGAGAGGTATATGTGTGTATTATCTGGTCGCAAAGGTGCTTCAAATTAAATTCATACCCAATTATTTCATGTAAGTTAGAATATTTAAAATATGCTTGCAGCTTAGGTTAATACCTTAAAGAAGATAATGGTGCACAGAAACTGATGCCTTTATAAATGCTTCTGCCTTCAAGACTCTTTGCTGCTCCAGAATAACCTGCATATCTACACTGTAGAAATACGCAGTCTGGCACCACTTTAACTGCCATGGCTCAATGCTATGGAATCGTGGAGCTGTAGTTTACATTGTCTTTAGCCATCTCTGACAGAGTGTCTCACCAAAAGTACAACCCATTGTTTGCTTAATATCAATTGGTCTTCCAAATGGATGATAATGATTTCTTTAAACAGTTCTGGCCCAGTTTACCTGTCCCGAACGTATCTCCTGTTATGAACCATCATGAAATCTAAGATCATTTGGAGAGGCCCTGCTCGATTTACCTGTCCGAACGTATTCTCCTGTTACGAACCAATATGAAATCTAAGATCATTTGGAGAGGCCCTGCTCTCGATCCCACGAGGGACAGGGCCTTCTCAGCAGTGCCCCCCCCCCCCCGGTCTGTGGAATTCTCTTCCCAGGGATAGCAGATTGGCCACCTCCCTCCTGTCTTTCAGAAGGAAACTCAAGACTTGGCTATGGGACCAAGCCTTCGACCACTGAATAGCAGCAAGCAAGATGGAGATTTAAAGCAACTGGTGACAAATGAATTGACTATTTTGGATTTTAATTGGCGTGTTTTAATTAATTGCTTTTAATTAACTGTTCTAATGTTTTAATTGTATTTGTTGAATGTTTATGTGAAAGCACCAATTGCGCTTGCTGTGAGGCCGCCTGAGTCCTCCTTCAGTGGTGAGAAGGGCGGGTTATAAATGCAGGAAATAAATAAATAAATAAATAATAGTGATGACGAGGGATGATCCTGAATAGGAAAAGAATATATATGTCATTGAGAGGAGGGCTTTTTGTCTCAATGTTTTCTTATATCTTTTTCAGTCACAATTTCTGGATCAAGTCTTTTCCGGGGTTTAGTGGCAAAGCATTTCTGTCTTGCTGGGCCCATGTTTGCACACTTTGGCCTGAATAAGGGCCTGCCTTTGTGTGTGATGACCCCAGAGTGACTCTTTAGGAATGAAAGGGGGCTTTCTTCTGGCCTCCCTCCCAGCCCTTTTCCTCTGCTTGCTTAGGCTAATGGAGAACCTGCCATTCCTTTCCCATTGCGCAGGGAGACGGGGCAACATTGCCCGGTGACCCTGGGCGCAGATTTGCCACGTTGGGGCATCATTAAAGGCATCCTTCGGCTGGTCTTGACATCCATTCAAAAGGCGTGCTCAAACGCATTTCTCTCCTCCTTGATCTGCACCCCAACCCCAAAACACACACACACTCAACCAGGCTCCTGCTCATCTCCTTCCAGGATTTGGACACATTCACAGAGAGAGAGAGAGAGAGAGAGAGAGAGAGAGAGAGAGAGAGAGAGAGATCCTTTTGGCGGCCGCTGAGAGCAAATCTCCAAGAGGGTGGACATTTTTGCCAACTTTGCCAACTTTGTCACCTCTTTGACCTGGCCTGTCGCTTTTCATCTCATCCCCCCTTTGGGAAAACC
>JARBWK010003628.1:0-11958 GCA_030556195.1 Anolis apletophallus | reverse complement strand
GGATGCTAGGATGAGGAGAGACGGCGTGACAACTGTGAAGTAGGATGAAAACAAAAGGTTTATTTTCTGGCACCAGCTGGTGGGTATTTCGCCAGCAGAACACAGCTGCAGGTAGGGGCAAAGGACTTGATACATCTCATACAAAGATATTTATACCCCAATGGAGTCTATCCAGTTAAACCCACCCCTTCTTCATGGTAAAAACAATCATAATTGGCTGGTGATTACTGTTGTTACATGACATTCCATTAATCCAATAAAAATTACTAAAATCAATTACATCTTTTATCTGTAATCCCTAAATCTGAGAACAATAGCCATCTATAAGGTAATTCTTTTCTCACAGTGCAAGCTATCCATATTGGGCCTCTCTGTTCTTTTAACTTGCAACATTAGTTCCGGGCTTCCTGCCAGCAGAGAAGGTAGGACTTTTGCCATGCGCACTGGTGTTTTCTATTCACATTAAGAATCCCATTTAACTTTCATAGCTCAAACTGCACTGTATTCCCACTCATCTAGCATATATGGTATAACTTGGCACAGAGTGGATTAAAATGCATTTAATCAGGGTGTTAGTCTTCTATAGCATGTGTCTTACTGATTCCAGACACCAAAACCCTCTTTTTCAGAGTTGACGCGCAAGTAGCATCACTCTCTGACTGTACTTTTTATGCTCGGAAAAGTACCAAACCTGCTTCAACTGCACATATAAGAAAAAGATCTCTGAAAGAGTTCTGGACCAGAGAAATGAGCATTTGGTTAATAGATTTATTGCTTTCACACATCAACACTAACTGACCATTGTAAAGATCTGAAATGCTTGTTGAAAATTCAGGACAAGAGCATGATTTTAATCTTTCAGGATGCAAATATACTCTGTCCCCCTCCCATAACTGTAGACATATAGCTTATACTTGAGGCTTTAATATCACTCTGTACTACATTTGAAGAAGTGGGCTGATATCCACACAAACTCATACTAAAATTAAAAAAACCTCCACTTAGTCTTAAAAGTACATCCACATTCTTTATTTTCTCTTTCCCCCTTCCCCCTTTATATCTCAGAAAGCTTCACAAAATGTTCAAACACTTTGTAAACATGCTGCAATGCAGCTGTAAAGTGTTTTTGGAGAAACAGACACAAAGTACATTGAAGTTGAAGACAAACTGCTGGAATACTGAATATCAACATCCACTGAATATCAAAGTGTTTCTCTTCTGGAAGTATGCCCTTGTAGAAATATGTGATGAGAACACTGGATTGATAAGAGATCTAATCTGAATGTCTAAACTGGGCACCAGTTTAGATAAAAAAACCTAAACTAAATGGCTAAACTGGGGCCTTTTGATTTATGAAGTCAGCCTTCTCAAATCTGATGCCCCCCAGATGTGTTGAAATGTAACTGCCACCAGCTATCACTAATACTGTCAGTTGTGAGGGCTCATGGGAAGTACAGTTCAGCAACATTTGGAGGCTGAACATTCCTCATTTTTGCTCTGCTTCATGCTTGAGATTTCATACATGGCAGATAGGCCCAAACAAGGGTGTGCATCTTTGCCCTTTGCACACCCTTGTTTGTGTAAACATTGCAACAGCCTTTCCCACCCAGCAAAGAGGAGTGAAAAGAGGCATGGTTCCTGCAGAACCTTCGGAATGCAGCGGGCATAGCCTTCCCGTCAGAAGGTCAGCCCCCTGGAGCTCAGTTGGAGCTCGAATGTCAACCCACAACTCCCGCCCATCAACCGTATTGAATTTTGATTGCCAGAAGGAATTGGATAGGATTTTTTTCCTCTTTCACCTGAATTTTTGGGGAGGGTTTTTTTGCCTACCCCTTTACTGTTTAGGGGCTAGAAAGGGTGGTGGATTATGCTTAATAGGCTTAGCGATAAATATATAGGGAAATCCCATACTCGGTGTGCACCTAAGGCACCCCTTTGCAAGTGAGGGCCATTAGGTCTAACACTCACATCAAAGTTAAAGTTGTTGGGTGAGTGAAGTTAAATGACCCTGGAATGGGAAGAGGCTGATCTCAACATCTTGAGACCAGACCTCTCACTCATTTCTCTAAAAGGTTTGCTCTGGTTGGACAATCAGGCAATCCAGGTGTTTTGCCCGCAAATTGCTGTGAGAAGCCAGATTGGAATGCTACCTCGGCTTGGTTACACCTTGATTCCTGACACCCCCTAAGTTCAGTTAAGGAAGTTAAATAGATAACGTTTAATAAAAGTTGCCCAATTTGAACCTAACATCTGTGTGCCATCTCTTCATTCAGGGGGTTGGCAGACAACAGAACACAGCTGAATAAAGTTTTAGGAAGGCCTAACTTTACACTCAGAATTTGCTATATTGAATCAGCAGAATCATAGAGCTGCCAGAGACCACAGGGGACATCCAGACCAACTCCTTGCCATGCAGGAACACACAGCTAAAGTACTCCTGACACATGGCCATTCAACCTCTCCAAGAAGTAAACTCCAAGGCAGCATATTTATCTGTTGAACAGGTTTTACCATCAGGAAATTCTTCCTAATGTTTAGATGGAATCGCTTTTCCCACAATTCAAACACATTGTTCAATGTCCTATACAGCAGAAGAAAACAAGTTTGCTCCAGCCTCAATGTGACATCCATTCAAGTATTTAAAAACAGCTATTACCCCTTTTTAGTGTTCTCTTCTCCAAGCTAAATATACCCAGCTCCCAAAGTCACTCTTTGGAGGGCTTGACTTCCAAATGTTTTATCATTTTGGTCACCCTCCTCTGGACACATTCCTGCTTGTTAATATATTTCTTGAATTGTGGTGCCCAGAACTAGACACAGTATTCTAGGTGAAGTCTGGCTAAAGAAGAATAGATGCACCTAGAATTTTTTTAAGCTGCTGCATCACTCTGTTGACTCATGTTCGGTTTGCAATCTACTAAAAAGCTGAGATCCCTTTCACAGACTGCCTAAGTAGTACCATACATTTCCTTCTGTTGAAATTCGTTTTACTAGTTTTGGCCCAGCTCTCTAATGTCTTAATGTCATTTTCAATTCTGATCTTGCCCTCCAGGGTATTAGCTATCATTTGCAATTTGCTGTCATCTTAAAAATGGACAAGGATGACTTCTATTCCATTCACCAAGTCATTAATAAAGATTTTAAATAGCACCGGTTTCCATGAGAGAACCTGTGGCACCCTACTGGCCACTTCTCTCTAGGATTAAGAGGTGCCATTAGTAAGCAACCTTTGGGTTCAGCCAGTTAACCAATTCACCTAAGAGTAGCATTGCTGAGGGGGTTTTAAACCATTCCACTTGAGATTTTTTTTGGCCTGAGAAATTTTTATGTGACCTTGGTTATGTAGGTATATAAAATAGGTTAAAAAATCCATTTATTTACTGATAACAAACCAGCATTTGAAAGGCTTGCTAAAGAGGTTGATTTTCCTTTTTATTAAGTACAGCTGACGTATCTTCTGAGCAACCACTGTAAACACTGTGCAAGAGATTCATGTAAACATCTAAAATAGCCACTAATTGACGTTCAGAAAACTTTTACTGTTACCAAAATTTTGAGGACCCCCAGCATGAAACTAGGGGGGGGGGGCGTGATTTGGGATTAAGACCACAGTTTAAGAAGCAGTGATCTCACTGACATTGTACTAGCTTCTTTATGAAAATGTCATGGGGCCCTTGTTGAAGGCCTTACTGAAATCAAACATACTATAGCCACAGTGTTCCCTTTATCTACCAAGCTTGTAGCTCTCTCTAGATAAAAATAAACCCTTTCTGAGAAACTCTTCATTATTTTTGTGAGCATGACATTCCTTTCTAAGTGCTTACAGATTCTCTGTTTAATTATGTGCTCCAGAATCATTCCTGATATTGATGTGTGGTCAACTGGGCAATAATGGTTGGGGTTTTCTTTTCCCATCTTTTTGAGCATAGGGACAAAATTTGCCCTCCTCTTGGTTGCTGGAATTTCTCCTGTATTCTAGGAATTCTCAATGATGATTGCCAGTGGTTCTGAAATTATTTCTGCCAGTTTTTAAAATGCCCTTAAATGTATTTCATCTGTTCCTGGAGACTTGCATTCATTTAGAGGAGCCAGATATTCCTTTACTGCCTGTTTACCTATTCTGTGCTGCATTTCCCTTGCTGCATCATCTGTTCCATTATTCCCAAGGTGGGCAATGTTTACCTTTTGAGCGAGAACTAAGGCAAAAAAGGCTTTGAGTTGTTCTGCTTGTTCTCTGTCCTCTGTTAAGAGAAGGTTCTATGGCTCCAATGCTGCTTTGGGAGTTATATCTCTTTCATACTTATTATTTAAAACATGCAGATTCAAATCAATAAATGGATACTACACGGTCCTCTGTGTGTGCCCACATTTTTAGATACAACACATTCTTTATTTTTTTTAATGAAATGAACAGTTCATTATATGAAAGGAAGTTGGAGGGCTTCTATAAGGGCCCTTCCATGCAGTCATATAACCCAGAATATAAAATCATCTGAGTCTACGCTCCCATATAATCCAGTTCAATGTGGATTTTATGCAGCTGTGTGGAAAGGGGCCTGTGATGCAACTTGAGCCATCCAGGGCCTCCTTTATTTTCGGCTCTGTTGTATTCCACAGTCATCAGCAGAATTATTTTCTTCATGATGGGTATGATAATAATTAACTGCTGCTTGCAATAGCTTGTATAGGTCATCTTGATAACTTGGCCAACAAAAGGAAGCAGCAAAGTTAGCTCTTCCAGACAAAAATAGCCTTGAACTCCTCATCCCCCATTGTTGCTGATGTCTTTCCTTTTCTTCTGATCTAATCAAGTCAACATTGCATGAAAATCTAAAAATATAGTCCATGTTTATAAAAAATAAATAAATGTGAGATCCGTATGGTCCCTTAGGATGCTTACTATTTGAATACCATAAAACCACAAAGCTGTAAACTATTCAGCAGTGGAAGGTAGCATCAGTTAATGCACATAGTCTTGAGATTCATGTCCATTTTTGTGATTTATTTCAAAACTAGTATTCTTTGCAGATCTGGTGTGATTATACTATAGAATATGTAGTGTGTTGCTAGTGAGGAACTCTTTATAATTGTTTATCCAGATGATTTTGGAATAGACAAACATTTCCACACTCAATTCCATCAGCAGTCCTTTTGCTTTAACATACAGCTACAGTTCCAAAGACTCTGAAGCTTATTCATATGATTTTGAGACTGATAGTTTTCAATGAAGATATTATCTATTATAGTTTTGGATTTCCCTACACCTGTGTGAAGAGAATTAAAAAGATACAGAATTCAAAGTGATACCTGACACCAGTCTCTTGTGTTCCTTCATGTACTTCTAAACAGCTTATCCTGGCCTTCTTGACCTGGTCTCAGATGTTTTGGGTTACCTCCGCTATAGTTCCAAGCAATTATGGCTGCTAGATGTCCTTGTTGGACAGTGATGGGACTTATACACCACCACATTGATAGGCTACAAAGTTGGGAAGAACTGTTGTATTACATCTTGGTAACTAACTATAAGTGGTACCAAAAAGAGGGAGAGAAGAGTTTGCATTGTGTTCCTATTGATGGATTCACATGGCCACAGAAAAGCAAATTATATTTGACTCATATTCTGAAAAATAAGGCTGCAGGATTAAACGTGTTTATGATTAAACCACATCAAAAGCTACAGAGGATTAGGTTGTAAGTGTGAAATTAAAATGTACTTTCTCCTTTCATGTGGGAGAAAGCCCTCTAAACCAAATTGCCTTTCACCTTTTCTGTACCCCTCATTTTCTTCTCACTTTTGCATTCTCCAGTACTATTGCTGGTGATACAAAAGAAGTTAGAGAACTTTGCAGGTGAGTGCTTTCCTGTACCATCATCGGAAAGTGGAATGGAATGCACCACCAATACTTGCCTGTATCTGCATGGTAAATGGCACTACACAAAAGATATGTGTTTAATGGTCTCCAGGGATAGAGGCCAGGGATTGTTGCATGTAGTGCTGTGTACGAAGATACTGCATGTGAAAGGGGTGGAGCCTGATGCTATTTAAGATCTGGTTGCCCCTTCACATGACTTCTTTGGAGTGTTGCATGACAAGAGGAACAACAATTGGATCAGCTATTTCTTAGATTTATCATCTGGGGAAATGGGACAGGTGGAATCAGGGTGGTCAGATTGCACACATGTAAATACTATAGACAGGAATGAGGAAAAAGGGAGGCTGAGTTTATTTATTTATTTATTTCCGGCATTTTGCCCCGCTCTTCTCAACCCCCGAGGGGGGACTCAGAGCGGCTTCCAAAAAGGCACAATTCGATGCCAACACAGTAAAACACATAAAACACAGTATAAAACCGCCCAAAACATTACACATTAAAATACAATTACATCAACCTATCATACACATTCATCTATATATATATGAAAAGAGAGTGGTCGTGGGATGGCCGTTATGCACGGCCAAACTATAACACCCCGACCCACAAAAACCACCGAACACATTCCCACAGACCACGAGGGACCTATAGGGCACAAAAAACCCACCCTAGGTACCTCGCAAGACCCCTAAAACTGACCCCCAAAATAACCCCATAGCCACCAAGTGTAGCGGCGCTTGCGGCGCACTCAAGCACCCCCCCCCCTCACCCTTAGTCCTCGCTCACCGGCTGCCCACGTCCGGGAGCGGCTGGAAGGCGACAGAGGAGGACAAGAAGGCAGCGGAAGAGGCACCCACGGCACAGCCCATGCAACACGGGTTCAGAAGCGGCAGGGAGACAGCGGAGAAACCGGCCATGGGACTACACTTCCCAGAAGGCACCGCACGGCTCACTGGCAAGGAGGGCGGAGAGTGGGCACTAAGGAACAGGAAGTCACCATGCGGGGTCTTCTGGGAAGTGTAGTCCCGTGGCCATGCCCGCTTGGTCGGCCGCCAGTAGCCCCTCACCTTAGAGAGAGGCAGGCAGGCAGGCAGGAGGCCCTCCACATGGCTGAGGGAAGGGGACGCGTTCCCGCTCCTCCTCCTCCTCCACTTCGGGGCCTTCCCAGGAGCAGGAGAGGCGAAATCTCCACGGCGGAGTTGCGAGACTGCGGCCCGGGAAGAGGTGGACGTGCGGGCGCAAGGATGAGAAAACACGCAACAACTTCACTGCTCTTGATGAAGTCAAAGAATTTATTGCTTAACACCAGCTGGTGGGGTTGCCCCCAGAACGTGCTGTAAGGGGCAAACGGCCCCGGTCATCCTTAACACAAAGCTTTTATATCCTTCATGGCGGCATCCACAAAGCCCGCCCTTCTTCACAAACATTTCACAAACATCATTGGCTGGTGTCACAGAACATTTCATTAATCCAATAAAACATAACATTTTCATTTGCATCACATCTTAATCCCCTCCTATGAGTTAGAACAATGAACATTTCTATGGTAGTCTTTCCCACAGTACATTTATCAGTGGCCGGGACTCTCATGTTCCCAACTAGCAACATTTGGCTTCTGCGGACTCCTTGCCAGCAACGGAGGGGGCAGAATCCCTCTGCTCATGCGCAGTTCTTATCCATTTGGCACTAAGGTAAACAAACCTCACGCCTTGTACTGCTAGACCAATCTGAGCCTACGTTATCTACGCTAGGCACGGAGTGTACTTTTGGCAAATCACAGCATTGGCTAGAAGCACCAATCACAGTGTAGCATTCACGGAGTCAGTGCCTGCTTGATTCCTGGCACAGAAACCCTCTTTTCTAAGCTCTACACGTGTGCAGCATCATTCTCTGACTGTACTTCTGTTGGAAAAGTACCAAAACCGCTTTATTCCAGAGTTTTTCTTTTGTGGGTAACCCAGCACATGGAGTTACCTACACATACGTCTGGAACCTCTCAAGAGGACCAATCCACTCTCCAATCCCTCTTGACCATGGTTTGCACAGTCCTTACTGCATGCACACTTTTCACTGCAGCTACGGATTTCTGCATTGCAAAAGCACAACATTTCAGCATTAACGGTAGGCAGCACAGGATGATCATTACAGAACATAAAATCACAATGATTAGCATCACAATTGAGCGTAGCCATTGAAAATTCGGAAGCCAGCTCATCAGATAGCTCCAGAAATCACCTGGGGTTTCATAAGTCTTCTGCACCTCTCTAGCAACACCCTGAATCTTGACCAGGTCAAGTTCAATGTCGCCAGACTTATTTATGAAATGACAACAGGTTGTGTTTAACCACACACAAAACCCGCCTTGCTTGGACAGCAGGTAGTCCAAAGCTAGCCTTTGTTGCATCGCCATGCCTGCCAGGGAATCTACCTCTACCTGCAAAGAGGACATCCCTTCTAGAGTATCATTGGCCAAAGACTCTAAGCCATATGATAAAACACGCAGTTGTTTAACATTCCAAGCCACACCCATCCTGGGTGCTGCAATTGCTAGAAGCCTCTGGGCTTCAGTAAGAAAAGTCTTGTCTGGGTCATATCCATAACGCTGCACCTCAGCAGGAGAACGCTTCTGGATATGCATGTACAAATTAGTAACAGGTGTCATCTTGGGGAGCACTCTCAAGCCCCCAGGCCACAGTGTGCCAAGGGTGCAAATTCCACTCCAAGCCACAGGAAGCACTGGCCCCGCCCATTTTCCACAAATCCAAACCACACCAGTGGGAAGACCAGTCGCACGGAGCCCTGTGCGTCTGGCTGGCAAATTCTGGGCCAAGTTCACTATAGCATTCTCATGATGATTTCCAAACAATATGTGAGTGCAATTTGAAATTTCCCATCCCCAAGTCCAAATGCCTTTTGTCCTCTGGCCACAACGTGCCCTGTATCTGCTATGTACAGTAATCGTGCGATTACATGCAGGTAAGAGCCTAGCTCAATACTCTTGAAGCGCTCATACATGCCATGTTTCTGACTACCTGTTTCATACATCCTCCCATCATTCTCCCATTTGAAGCACAGCGGTGCTTCCAATGCAGGAGAACGGTGCGTGAGCATAAACTGAGCCTGGTCCACATCCCTTCCCAAGAGTTCCTGCTTACATTTGGTGTCATTCCACCCTTTCAATGTCAAAACTACACTTGGGACTATCGGCCACCCCTGCTTGTGGTTGGACGGCCCATGGCTGCAAATCCAGCATGAATTCAAACTTAACTCATGTGACATGTTAGTAACAAGTTTATGTGTGAGAACGCTTCAATTCTCCGTAAAGATCACGCTCAGGCAGGGCTCGATCCAACCAGATTTATTGCAGGTATAACACCTATAAAGCCAAAGCAGTGACCCTTCACCCAAACACACCTTATATACCCCGACCCCCTCCTTCCCTTCCCTTGCAACATCCTGGGAAGGTTGCATCATGCCCTGCTGACTCACTGTCCAAGGGATATGACCTCATCCCCCTCTGAGTCAGCATATTCCCATTCATTGTCCAATGTCCAGAGGAGGTTACATCACTTCCGTTCTGATCCAGCACTTTCCCCTGAGGATTGCATCATCCTGGGGATTTCCCAGTGTTCAGTGTCAAAGCAGGTCAAGGCAGACTGGGGCTCTTTGCCTCTTCCAGGCCAAGAGCTCCCAGCTCTGACAGAATAGCCTCCTCCACTCCCATTCAATCCTTGGGTGGAAGGGGGCCAACATACCGCTTTAACAAGCTACAATGAAAGGTAGCTTGTGCCTTTTTGGTAGCTTGTGCCTTTTTGTCCTGGATTGGAACCTGGCTAAACTGTAGGAAACAAAGGGTGGTAATAAACGGACACTTCTCTGGGTGGAAAGAGGTGAGAAGTGGCGTACCCCAAGGTTCAGTTTTGGGTCCGTTACTTTTTAATTTATTCATTAATGACCTGGATGTAGGAGTGAATTCTGAGGTAGCAAAGTTTGCAGACGACACTAAATTGTTCAGGGTAGTTAAAAATGAAACTGATTGTAAAGAGCTCCAGAAAGATCTCTTGAAATTGAGTGAATGGGCAACCAAGTGGCAAATGCATTTTAACCTAAACAAGTGTAAAGACATGCACATCGGGGGCAAAGAACCCCAACTACACCTACCAATTGATGGGGTCAAAGCTTTCTGAGACAAACCAGGAAAGGGATCTTGGGGTTTTGGTGGACAGCTCAATGAAGATGTCAACCCAGTGCGCAGCAGCAGCGAAAAAGCAAATTCTATGCTTGGCATGATCAGGAAGGGAATCGAAAATAGGTCGGCAAATGTTGTATTGCCTCTCTACAAATCTATGGTAAGGCCACATTTGGAGTACTGTGTACAATTCTGGTCTCCAAACTTAAGAAGGATATAACGGAACTGGAAAAGGTACAAAGAAGGGCAACAAAAATGATCCAAGGGATGGAGCAGCTCCCTTATGAAACCAGGTTGCAACGCCTTGGTCTTTTCAGCCTTGAAAGACGGCGTCTAAGAGGTGACTTGATCGAAGTGTATAAAATCATGCATGGGATAGAAAAGGTGAATAAAGAAAAATATTTTCTCTGTCACCCAACACTAGGACTAGGGGGCACTCCCTAAAGCTCCAAGGTAGGAAAGTTAGGACTAATAAAGGGAAATATTTCTTCACCCAGAGGGTCATTGGGTTATGGAACTCACTTCCAGAGGAGGTTGTGACAGCGGTCAGCCTGGACAGCTTCAAGGCAGGATTAGACAGATTCATGGATACCAAGGGAATCAGTAGCTACTGAAATGGACATCCAAGTGCCACCTCTGTGTTGATGGAGGCAGGCAGGATTTTCCCCGGTACTGGTTGTGGGGGTCGGGAGCAGGTGAGGGTTTTGCCCTCCTTTCTGCTAGAGATCCCCGTGTACAACTCGTGGGCCACTGTGTGACACAGAATGCTGGACTAGATGGGCTGAGGCCCGATTCAGCATGGCTCTTCTTATGTTCTTATGTTCTTATGTAGGGTGAATCTTGTTCATCCCTTTGGGCAAAACCAGTCTATATGACACCTTGTTCACTACCTGGCTTATGCGAAATGGGCCAATATATTTCGGGCTTAATTTCCGGGAGGGCAACCCCAATGTAATGTTCTGAGTGGATAACCAGACCAAGTCCCCCACCTGATACTCCTCCCCTTCCTGTCTCCGCCTGTCTCCGTATTTCTTATAAGAACTCTGGGCCTTTCTTAAAGCTTCAGTAACCTCCTTCCATTCTTTCCGCGCTTGCACCGCCCAGTCCTCTCCCCCCTCTTCAGCAACGCCAAACAGCTGGGGCATAGGAGTCACTTCCTGTCCATAAACTATCGCGAAGGGAGACTTCCCAGTTGATGAATGCACCGACCCTTATATGCCATCTCGGCGTACGGCAACAGGTCCGCCCAATTGTTTTGTTCCCTGTTGCTAAAAATCCGTAGGTAACTCCCCAAAGACTTTTGCGTTCTTTCTGCGGCCCCATTGCAGCAAGGATGATAAGCTGTCGTGAAGCCTGTCCGCCCCCAAACAATCTAAAAACTTCTCCCAGAATCTCGCAGTGAACTGAACCCCTCGGTCACTGAGGACTTGCTCCGGGCAACCATGTAGTCTATATATATGACGTATATACAACTCAGCTAACTTCTCGGCTGACGGCAACCCCTTCAGCGGAACAAAGTG
This sequence comes from Anolis apletophallus, assembly GCA_030556195.1. Taxonomy (NCBI): domain Eukaryota; kingdom Metazoa; phylum Chordata; class Lepidosauria; order Squamata; family Anolidae; genus Anolis; species Anolis apletophallus. Next base: position 376 of record JARBWK010003628.1, on the reverse strand, counting down.
AGCCTGTTTGGAGAACAGATCTAGCACCGTCCAAATATACTTATAACCTCGACTAGACGGCAGTTCCCCTACAAAATCTGTGCTCACATGGCTCCATGGTCGAACCCGGCGAGCCACCACTTGTATCAATCCTTGCGGCCTAGCCGTAGGAGCCTTTCTCCGGCACACGCCTCACAACTACGGACATACTCGCACTCCCGCTCGTACTCCAGGCCACCAATACCGCCTCGTCACCGCTAGGAGGGTCTTAGTAAATCCCCAATGACCAGCAGTCTTATGGTCATGGCTTAATTCCAACACTTTCTTCCTTAATCCACAAGGAATATATATCTTGGCTCCTACAAACCACACACCATTCACCCATCGACACTCCTTT
>JARBWK010003627.1:0-11959 GCA_030556195.1 Anolis apletophallus | reverse complement strand
TTAGAGTCAGTGGGCCCAAGCTGGTGTCGCCCTGAGGAGAGTGAGTAGGCCGAAGCCTGTTAGAGTCAGTGGGCCAAAGCTAGTGTCGTCCTGAGGAGAGTGAGTAGGCCGAAGCCTGTTAAGAGTCAGTGGGCCAAAGCACTTAGTTTGAATTCTCAGTTGAGACCACTCTGGCTTGGATGAACATACTGATAGTTTACACTACCACTAAAGCAGAATTGATGCTTTTAGCAGAAGTGATGTCAGAAGAGAGTGATGCACAGCAAAAGTTATAGCATAATTGGCCTTAGAGTAGTGAGGCAGCTTGCCAAGCAACAGTGACAAGAATAATATCTGAATGGTTAGAAGATGCGCATGGCAAGTAGAGCTTTTCCTTTGGCAAGCTCAAAGGAACAAAGTGCTAACGAAAGTATCAACTTCCTTGATCAGACAGCGGCTGCTATACAACAAAAAGTCTTTGCTTCACGTTCACAAAAGAGGTGCCTTGCCTCATCGCCCTCAAAGCTGTGTTCGATTTGCCTGAACACGTAACATGGAACAACTACTCTGCCTTGATCCGACCACACCTGGAATCACACTGTGTCCAGTTCTGGGCACCGCCATTGAAGGGAGATGTCGACACACTGGAATGTGTCCAGAGGAGGGGGCCTGAAATGATCAAGGGTCTGGAGCACAAGCCCTATGAGGAGCGGCTTAAAGAGCTGGGCATGTTTATTTATTTATTTATTATTTCGGCTTCTATGCCGCCGACTCCCGGGGGCTCGCGGCGGCTCACAGTAGCCACAAGGCACAGCAAAATACATACAATTAAATGCATACAGTTAAAAACAGTAAAAAACAGCAAAATTAAAACAGAAGCAATTAAAACAGTAATCCGACATATCGTCTGACAAGACGAATGAACAGATGGCGGCATATGGACAGGACCTACCCATCGAAGGCCTGCTTAAAAAGATGGGTTTTACAGGCCCGTCTAAATGGGAGCAGGTCCTTAATGGCCCGTGTTTCGGCCGGGAGGGCGTTCCACAGCGTAGGTGCTATGACAGAGAACGCCCTCCGGCGAGTTGATGTCAGCCTAGCAAGTTTCACCGAGGGCACCTCTAGGAGGTTGGAGTCCTCCGACCGTAGTGATCTCAAAGGGCAATATGGGGCGAGACGTTCCCTTAGATACGCTGCAGAAGAAAAGGCTGAGAGGAGACATGATAGCCATGTATAAGTTTGTGAGAGGAAGTCATAGGGAGGAGGGAGCACGCTTGTTTTCCGCTGCCCAGGAGACTAGGACGCAGAACAGTGGCTTCAAACGACAAGAAAGGAGATCCCACCTGAACATGAGGTGGTGCATGCGCCTCCCTTTCTTCCTCAGGCCAAACATGCCCAGCTCTTTCAGCCGCTCCTCATGGGGCTTGTTCTCCAGACCCTTGGTCATTTGGGTCGCCCGCCTCTGGACACATCCCAGCCGAGAGGCAACATCTCCCTTCAATTGTGGTGCTCAGAATTGGGCCCAATATCCCAGGTAAAGTGGTCTAACCAAGGCGGAAGAGAGCATGGGGAGCATGACTTCCCTCGACCGAGGCACTCGGCTCCTCTTGATGTAGGCCAAAATCCCATTGGCTTTTTTTTGCCGCCGCATCCCATTCCTGGCTTTCCCTGGAGCCTCTGCTTCTCCCTCCCGGCCTCACCTGGCCTCCCATTGAGCTCCCATTCAGTCCCAACACCCATTTTGAAGGAACAAGAACCGAATACACAAAACTAGGGTAACAACAAAAGAAGCCAATAACAGAAAATTGGATTACAAAAGTTTTTGAAATGGCCAAAATGGACAAATGAACTTTAGCTGCACAACAAAGAGATACACAGAAGCAGAGCCAGGTGGTGCTGGGCCCTCCTTCCTTCCACTGGGGCCTCTGCTTCTCCAACCTCCAGGCCCACCTGGCGCCACCTGGCCTCCCATCCAGTCCCAACCCACGCTGGATCCCCCCACCCGTGATTCCTTCAGCTGATGCCTCAGGACACAGAGCCTTCCTTGTGAAGAAGAACCAGGAGAGTTTGAAACAAGAGACAAGAACTGCTGCTCTGGGACCAGAGTGAAGAGAAAAGGGGCCAGGAAGACCGTGCAGCCTTGTCTCCTGCACTCTGCTAGAAATATAATATATTGCGTACATATATAATATTGATAATATTATGTGATACAATAGGATACTAATAATAATACCATATTTTAATTATATATTTTATATTACATGTAATATTACTAATAGTATTACAGTATAATGGTACAGTGCAATATAGGACTATATAATACTAATATTGTGCCGTGGTAATCTATATAAATAAAAATGTCACGTTTGTTTGTGGGATTGACATAACTCAAACACGAATGGGCGAATTGTCACAAAATGTGGACACTATCCCCCTAATGACCATCACTCACAAAACCCTTCCAGAAAACAGCGGAAAGGAGTTAAAAACCCAAACAAGCTAAATGATGAAAAGCTAAATGATGATACAGAAAAAAGGGAAGGAAGAGGGAGGGAAGGAAGGGGAGAAAGAAAGAAAGAAAGAAAGAAAGAAAGAAAGAAAGAAAGAAAGAAAGAAAGAGAGAAGGAAACATTATTATTATTATTATTATTATTTCCCACATTTCTAACCCGCCCTCCTCAACCCCGAGGGCGGACTCAGGGCGGCTTACACCGGAAACAATGCGATGCCAAGATAATACAAATATAAACAAATATAACAGTTTAAAACAGTAAATAGAACATTAAGGTAAAAATGCATTAAAAGCATTGTCACCAATCCATATAGCCAATTCCAGCTGCGCCCGTACCTTGGGAAGTCTGATTTGGCTGGTGGTCCACACTCTTGTCACATCTTGACTAGATTACTGCAACGCACTCTACGTGGGACTGACTTTGAAGACAGTTCAGAAACTTCAACTAGTCCAACGGCCGGCAGCCAGGTTACTAACTGGAGCGACATACAGGGAGCATACTACTCCCCTGTTGTGTCAGCTCCACTGGCTGCCTGTTCAATTCCGAGCTCAATTCAAAGTGCTGGTTTTGACCTTTAAAGCTCTATACGGTTCTGGCCCAGCTTACTTGTCCGAACGCATCAACCGCTACGTCCCATCCTGTACCTTAAGATCATCCGGGGAGGCCCTGCTCTCGCTCCCGCCTACATCTCAAATGCGGTTGGTGGGGACGAGGGATAGGGCCTTCTCGGTGGTGGCTCCCCATCTGTGGAACACACTTCCTATTGATATTCGATCAGCTTCATCCCTCCTGGCATTCAGAAAAAAGTGAAATCCTGGTTATTATTATTATTATTTATTATTTCAGGATTTTACCCCGCTCTTCTCAACCCCCGAGGGGGGACTCAGAGCGGCTTACAGTAAGGCGCAATTCGATGCCCACACAGTAACAATATAAGACCCCAGAACCCTTCAACAATTAAAATACATTAAAATACATTAAAATACAATTACCTAAACATCATACGCATTCATTCCAGATTCATACGTTTGGACAGGTAAGCTGGGAAGCATGGAAGCAAAGAGCGAAGGAAGGAAGGAAGGAAGGAAAGAGGTAGAGAAGGAAGGAAGGAGAGAAGGAAAGAAAATAAGGGAAGAGGGAGTGAAAGGAGAGAAGGAAGGGGAGGTAGACGGTGTGGCAGGTACAGCTAGTCCGAATGTATCTCCTTCTACGTCCCACCTCAGAGTTTAAGATCTTCTGGGGAGGCCCTGCTCTCGGCCACAAACGCGCTTGGTGGGGACGAGGGACAGGGCCTTCTCGGTAGTGGCCTCCCGCCTGTGGAACTCGCTCCCCGGGGAAATTAGGTTATCGTCTTCCCTCCTCTCCTTCAGAAAGAAGTTGAAAACATGGGTGGGGGACCAGGCCTTGGGGTGATTATGCTGAGAATGACAATGACAATGATGACAATTGCTATGGTAATGGACTATGGACAAGCCTGATGGAATCTCCAACCACAGAATTCGGCCAGATAAGGCCACAAAGCTGTTATATTTAAGCATATTTTAATTGAATTGACTTAATGTTTTAACTGTATGCAATTATTGGTTTTTATTATGTATTTTATGGATGCATCGAATCGTGGAGGCTGGATCGCCGTGAGTCCCACTGGAGGAGGGGGTGGGGTACACATATAGGAAATAAATAAATAAATAAATAAGCCCTCTGAGTCCCCTTCGGGATGAGAAGGGTGGCATATAAATGCCGTAAATACATAAATAGATATCAATATAACAACTCAAGCAAAATACTTGGAAATCCAGATGACAAATAGAAACTTTGAATTATTTAAAAAAAAATTGGGGGGGGGACGGGGACCCAGGCAGACAGGTGAGTGGACTGGGAAGGGAAAGCCATGGGCCCCTCTCTGCCTGCCTCTCCCTCCTCCTAAGGAGGCATATGTGTGTCTTTATATATGTGTGTGTTTGTGTATATATATGTTGTTTTTGCGCATACATTGTAATGTATTTTTTTTGTTTTTGGCTTTTTAAGTCTCTTCTGCTGTGTTGTTCAGTGTTTTTATGAGTGACGGTCACTTGTGGGCCTGAGAGGTGTCTTGTGTCCAAATTTGGTGTCAATTCGTCCAGTGGTTTTTGAGTTACGTTAATCCCACAAATGAACATTACATTTTTATTTATATAGATTTATTAACCATATTTATATACCGCCTTTCTCAGCCCAAAGGCGACTCAGGGCGGTTTGCAAAAGGCACAATTCGATGCCTGCAACAACATAAAAACAATTAAAAACATTTAGCATAAGTAACATTAGATATAATAAAATAAAACCGATAAAAGTATAAATCCTCAGCGTCTCATTACTAAAATCGTTACCCAATCGCACTGTCCAGTCGTTCCGAAGATCAGAGTTTGTCTGCTACACTGCATTTGGGAAAGCTTGCTCAAAAAGGTAAGTTTTAATATTTTTTTGTGGGATGTTAGGAGGGTGGGGGCCGATCTGATATCCCTAGGGAGGGCGTTCCATAGCCGAGGGGCCACCGCTGAGAAGGCCCTGTCCCTCGCTCCCACCAACCGAATCTGTGAAGAAGGCGGGACTGAGAGCAGGGCCTCCCCAGAAGATCTTAAGGTCCTAGATCAGTGTTTCTCAACCTGGGGGTTTGGACTCGGAGGGGGGGGTGTCGCAAGGGGATTTCAGAGGGGTCACCAAATATCGCAAAAAACATAGAAACCCTTTTTGTAGATAAGGCTGAAGATCTCTCTGCCGGTCCTTCTCTTACTTTTTGGTGTTGGTGAACTACAACTTCTGGAATTCAAAAACAGCCCCCCCAACCCCACCAGTATATTCAACATTGGCCATGTCAGTAGTGTGTCCTCAGAGTTAAATACTATTATTCCTGAAGAAGGCAAGGCCCAAGATGACCAGAGTGACCAGGGAGACCCCGGAGTGCTGCTCCCACCTCGCCAGGAGGAGTCTCTCCTCTGAACTGACCCTTGGCAGGAACCTTCCCAGACTGGCCGTTAGCCCCGCCCCTTTCCTGCTGCCGCCTGGAGAGCTGTGTCGCTATGGCAACGCCTGGGCCTCAGGCCTAGTCCCTCCAGTCAGCCAAGGCTTCTCTCCATCCCAACCTCCATCCACAGGCCTCAGACCCACGTGATGACCACTAGGCGTTTCGTGACATCCCCCAATCCACGGCGAGTCCAGGCCTGGGCCCACTGCAGCCCTCCCTCCAGGTGTTTTGGGCTAAAAGCGTGTGTGCCGGGAGCAGGGAAACAGGCAGGAAGAGCGACCCAGAGAGACGCCTGGCCCATCGAGGGAAATAATAATCCTGCAATAATCCGCTTTCCCTTTGGCTTGGCCTCAACAGAAGCGCCGCCTTCAATTCTGGAATCCTGGCTGGAAAACAGCATTCACAAGCTGGACATTTGCAACCAAGGTGGTGAGGTCAAAAGGGAAAGGTTTCCCCCTGAGATCAAGTCCAGTTGTGCCCGACTCAGAGGGTTGGTGCTCGTCTCCATTTCTAAGCCGAAGAACCAGCATTGTCTGTAGACACCTCCAAGGTCATGCGGCCAACGTGACTGCATGGAGTGCCGTTACCTTCCCGCTGGAGCAGTACCTATTGCTCTACTTGCATTTACGTGTTTTTGAACTGCTAGGTTGGCAGAAGCTGGGGCTAACAGCAGGAGCTCACCCTAGATAGCAATAAATTTACAAGAATTAAGGCATCACTAGATGTTGTTGAATATTTACAGAAAACTGTAATTCAAGATAAGACTGTCCAACTCTGATGACATCATGATTGTGGAGGCGGAAAGTGTGTGGCTTCTCTGAAAGGAATCCCGTGTAGGCCTGCCGTTCTGTGTCTGCGTTCAGCATGTGATCAAATCAAATCGTCACGGAAGGGCCTCCTTGGCCTGACCAGGTGAACATGATCTCTTCGGCCTTCCTTCCCGCTGTGACCGGCCCTCCGCCATCTTGGTCTCCTTCCTTCCTTCCCTGGGGGAGAAGACGGCCGCCATCTTGGTTCGTCATCTTGGGCTTTGTTTCATTTAATAAAACAACATACACAAACCATCAATTACTTTCCAAAGCCTTACAAAGACCTTCAATCACATTTCAAAAACCATTAAAAAAAACCCACAAAAATAATATAAAATAGTATAAAATAAATAAAACCTATAATATAATATGATATAATATAGTATAATATGGCATGGTATAGTATTGTATAGGCACATAATATTGATAACGTTGTGACAGCCCCCAATCCACGGCGAGTCCAGGCCTGGAAGGAAGGAAGGAAGGAAGGAAGGAAGGAAGGAAGGAAGGAAGGAAGGAAGGAAGGAAGGAAGGAAGGAAGGAAGGATGGAAGGATGGAAGGAAGGAAGGAAGGAAGGAAGGAAGGAAGGAAGGAAGGAAGGAAGGAAGGAAGGAAGGAAGGACTGGAAAACAGCATCCACAAACTGGGCATTTGCAACCAAGGCTGTGAGGTCAAAAGGGAAAGGTTTCCCCCTGAGATCAAGTCCAGTTGTGCCCGACTCCGAGGGTTGGTGCTCGTCTCCATTTCTAAGCCGAAGAACCAGCATTGTCTGTAGACACCTCCAAGGTCATGTGGCCGACCTGAACACCTGAACATGAGGAAGAACTTCCTCACTGTGTGTGAGAGAGCTGTTCAACAGAGGAACTCTTTGTGTGCCTCCCTTCCCAATTGTATCCCCCTTTCATTTTCTCTCGCCGTGCACGCAAACCTCTCTGCTCTTCGCACAGCAACCCAGCAGAGAGGGTGCATGCATGGCAAGATAAGGGGAGGCGAGCGCCAAAAAAAGAGGTTGCGCACACGCCTCCCTTTCTCTTCCTCTCGCCGTGCACGCACCCTCTCTGTTCTCTGCACAGCAACTCTGCTGGAGGGTGCATGCACTGCAATAGGAGGGGGAAGGAGGTGTGCTTCTCCCTCCCTGTTATTGCCGCATGCACGCATGCCTCCCTTTCTTTTTCTTTTGCCGCAGGCACGGTAACTTTTCCAAGGTGGCTTTTATACTACGAGGGGGTGAGATGGGAAATGCATATCAAAGGAGCAGCAGTGTTGGTAATTGCCTGGAAAGGCACCCGGCGTGCGGCAAGAGGTGAGGGTCCTGGCGGAAAGGCATAGGGATTAAAGGAGGGCTTTTCTCAGCCCCACGCCTTCCCGCCAGGACCATTACCTGAACGTAAGCCGAAGGAACCTTCTCCACTCTAAAAAAGCGCTGAAACACTCGGCTTGTACTCGAGTATATGTGGTATGTTTTTTTGAAAAAATAAGTGGCATAAGAATCGTATTTAACCCCCTGAAGGATTGTCACAAAGAGCCGGCTTTCTGCTGCTCCAAGAACAGGAACCCCACCTTAGGGATTTAAACGACAAGAAGGGGGACGCTACCAAATCTTAGGCAGAACTTCTCAAAGGGTTTTGTTTAAATCAGGTATTTAATGCAACGGCAGAACCCTAAGAGCTGTGAAGAACATCCCACTTTGTGTCCCTCGACTGTAGAGGATTCTGTGCCCTTTATTTTCTTCTCAAAATTGAACACACGCTGCCACCAAATATAAAACCCTTCCACAAGCTCCCTCCTGAGATGTGTAGTTTGTATGAGAGGCATTCAGAGACTTTTGTTTGGTATGAACAAAGAATTTTTTTTATTTATTTATTCTGAACAGGCACAAAAGCTTAATGGTTTCGGTAATACTTGTACAAAGCGTTATGGTTTCAGAAGTAGTTCAGTGCTTGAGTTACAGGTTCCAGTCAAAACCTTCAAAACTTTTAGTACTCTATTAAACAGTTCCCTCAATACAAACAGCCCAAACTCCAGGGTATGTTCAAACCAATAGTTCCTCCTTGAAGTAACTATTATATAACACAACCAAAACAAACATGAACAAAACAATGCAATTTTTTTTTGTTGAACAAAAAAAAATTGAACAAGAGTTCAAAACCACGAAGAAAGTTGTCTCAGAGATTAGTTCAAAGTCAAGCCAAACCCAACTTAAAGCCAAGGGAACCACATGTGTTCATCGGGAAACGCTGAAAGTTTAGTCTCCTGCACCAGAATGTCCAGAACCTGCCATTTCCCTGTTGCAAGACATTTTACTAGTTTTGCCCCAGCTCTTTGGATGATTTCTCTCCTGTATGTTCCCTCTGATGGTTCAACAAGTATGAACCCTGATAAAAACATTTCCCATATGCCTCGCATTTGTTTCTTTTTTAACCCGTGTGAATTTTGTGGTGTTTCCTAAGGGATGAACTGCGAGTAAAACATTTCCCACACTCTTGGCATTTGTGTGGCTTCTCTCCCGTGTGGAGTCTTTTGTGCCTCACCAATGCTGAACTCACAGTAAAACATTTCCCACACTCCTTGCATTGGTATGGCTTCTCTCCTGTGTGGAGTCTTTTGTGCCTCACCAAATGTGAACTGGAGTTTCCCACACTCCCGGCATTGGTATGGCTTCTCTCCTGTGTGGAGTCTTTTGTGGCTCACCAAATGTGAACTGTAAGCAAAACATTTCCCACACTCCTGGCATTGGTATGGCTTCTCTCCTGTGTGGAGTCTTTTGTGGCTCACCAAGTGTGAACTGTAAGCAAAACATTTCCCACACTCCTGGCATTGGTATGGCTTCTCTCCTGTGTGGAGTCTTTTGTGGCTCACCAAGTCTGAACTGTGAGCAAAACATTTCCCACACTCCTGGCATTGGTATGGCTTCTCTCCTGTGTGGAGTCTTTTGTGGCTCACCAAGGCTGAACTGTGAGCAAAACATTTCCCACACTCCTGGCATTGGTATGGCTTCTCTCCTGTGTGGAGTCTTTTGTGCCTCACCAAATGTGAACTGTAAGCAAAACATTTCCCACACTCCTGGCATTGGTATGGCTTCTCTCCTGTGTGGAGTCTTTTGTGCCTCACCAAATGTGAACTGTAAGCAAAACATTTCCCACACTCCTGGCATTGGTATGGCTTCTCTCCTGTGTGGAGTCTTTTGTGGCTCACCAAGTGTGAACTGTGAGCAAAACATTTCCCACACTCCTGGCATTGGTGTGGCTTCTCTCCTGTGTGGAGTCTTTTGTGGCTCATCAAGTCTGAACTGCGAGCAAAACATTTTCCACATTCCTGGCATTGGTGTGGCTTCTGATGTTTTGCTGATCTTTTCCATTTACAATGGCTTTTCCCAACCTGGAGTGTCTTGTGAAGTTTGAGTCCCATATTTTGGGTAAAACACTGCCCACATACATCGCATTCGTAGGGCCTTTCTCTGGCAGAACCTTCGCCTTCTCTGTGGGTTTCCTGGCGTCTAGGGAGGCCCCCATTGTGTCCCCAATGCTTCCTGTGTTTGGTGTTCCAGTTATCTGCTGTGAAGAAGGACAGAAACAGTGTGAGTGACAAGGACTCTGGGGAATTGGTATAAGAAGGAGATTTAAATGATCCTTAAAACAACATAGAAATGGAAGAAAGCAAGATATAACTGCTGCCCTCTCCCCACCCCTTGTTCAGTAAAGATGGACACTGTTTGACTGCCAGGGGCCTCTAAGTTGTTGTTGTCTATTCGTGCACTCGCTTCCGACACTTCGTGACCTCATGGACCAGCCCACGCTGGAGAGAGTGGATATTGCCTCCTCACCATCCCGGTTTGTGAGGAGTGAGAAGACTGTGCACCAGAGGTAAGAGCTGCTGATAAATCCAGATGCCACGATAACAGAGACTTCTTGGGAATACCATTCTGTGTATTGTCCCTTTGTTCAGTCAATTGCTCTGTATAATTCTGCATGGCTTTTATGGGCTGAGCTGCAACTTCTTCACATATGAGAATTAAGGGAAGTGGCAGGGGACATATGAACTATTTCCTAACCTTTAGGGTGGAATAAATCTACAGTGTGTTTCAAAAAGATGGACTCAATTGGATTTCTGCCATTGTGAATCTACCATGAAAGACACTTGAAAGAGAGGGGCAGAGAGTTGGATTACTGCTATATGCTTCTCCCAGGGCACAAATAATCCCGAGCCCCAATTATTTACAAGCACAGAACATAGAACGCATCGTGTTGCAGGTCACCATCTTGCGAATGACTCAGGCTAGGGGCTGTTTGTGTGCTGGGAGAGGCAGCGTAGAAAGAGAGCTTAGCTTCAGACATGCAGACGTTGCCTGCCTGGTTGGGAGGACAAACAAGGTTGAATACCACACCAATAAAAAGATGTATAGCTGCGCCTGCATATCTGAATCCAGGGGAAGTTTGTCCTTTTTCATGATCCATTCTCCGGCCACTTTCTCCAGCCAATCCCTTTCCTCCCTCTCATTCCCCCCCCCCCTCTCTCTCTCACACACACACACACACACACACACTGGGGGGGGGGGATAGGGGGGAGAGAGAGAGAGAGAGAGTGATCTGGGGTGATCACTCTTGATAGATTTCCCAGGGAGCCAGTTGCGATGATAGCGTGTGGTATGCTTGGACTTGACTCCCGTTATGGAAGTCTTCCCACTTGAGTCAGAATTGGTGCTAACATTGCAGTTGCCGAGACATCAAATCAATACATTATTCCTCGTGAAGGTTATAAAACACGAGAGCCACAGTCCCACCTGAGGTCCCAAGAAAGTTCAACAAGGAGGTTTAGGACAAGAGGAGACGCTGTAAGAGTTTCTACCACATGCCACCTTGAGATAGCAAATCAGCTGAGAGAAAAAGAAGGGAGATTTTCCCCTGTATCGGAAAGACTAAGGGACTCATATATTACTAACATGTCATATTAGTCCTTGGAGTCCTTGTGGACAACAAGATAAACACGAACCAGGAATGTGATGCTGCAGCTAAAAAAGCCAATGGGATTTTGGCCTGGATACATGGGAACCTAGTGCCTAGATCGAAGGAAGTCATACTCCACATGTTCTATTCCGCCCTGGTTAGACCACACCTGGCATCATCCACAATTGAAGAGAGATATTGACAAGCTGGAATGTGTCCAGAGGAGGGCGACTCAAATGCTCCAGGGTCTGGAGAACAAGCCCTGTGAGGAGCGGCTTCAAGAGTTGGGCATGTTTATCCTGCAGAAGAGAAGGCTGAGAGGAGACATTATATCCATGGATAAATATATGAGAGGAAGTCCTAGGGAGGAGGGAACAAGCTTGTTTTCTGCTGCCCTGGAGACTAGGACGCAATGGAACAATGGCTTCAAACTACAAGAAAGGATGTTCCATCTTAACATTAGGAAGAACTTCCTGACTGGGAGAGCTTGTTCAGCAGTGGAACTTTCTGCCCCGGAGGGTGGTGAAGGCTCCTTCTATGGAGGCTTTTAAACAGATGCTGGATGGTCATCTGTTGGGGGTGCTTTGAATGCAATTGTCCTGCTTCTTGGCAGAATGGGGTTGGACTGGATGGCCCACAAGGTCTCTTCCAACTCTAGGATTTTATGATTCTATATATTTCTAACCTAAGCGCTGACTTTAGGACCTTCA
>JARBWK010003626.1:0-11967 GCA_030556195.1 Anolis apletophallus | reverse complement strand
TGCCCTCAGCAGTACTGCGCCTAGAAGTGGGTATACCATCTGTAGAATGTATAGCATAGTAAAAACCAGTTTTTCTGAACAGAACAAATGTAAAACATAAACATAAATAAGCTTTGAAACCAATGACCTTGTGTTAGCCACTTGAAGGTACACAGCACATACATTAAATGCAAGGCTAGGTTTGATATTATCATTTTTATTCTTGTACATGCAGAAAATGCCAACCATCTTGAGCTTAAACAATATGACAAGCTGTGCATCAAAATAAAATATGTAAACATGAAGAATTCAGATTCATGGGGATATCACTAAAAGAAGTAATACTGTAAAACTCCACAGAGGACATTTGATGTCCCACCTATTTTTCTAAAATTTTCAGGTGGAAAGAATGAATCAAACTTTGAAGAGACAGGTGTCCAAGATCTGTCAAGAAACACAGCTTAAAAGATCAGATGTACTTAGTCCATTTGAGGTCATGTTTGGTAGGCCATATTTTGTTAATTTGGAATTGACACATGGTAGCCAATTCAATGTAGTGAATATGGGGTTGTCAAAAGTTACTTGGTTTTGACTCTACTTTAAATAAGACTCCATTCTCAAAAAAAAGAAGTAAAGTTAGGAAAATCATCAGACTGAAAAATTGTACAATGTGGGAATGATTTCCATTCATCTTTAAAGATAACATTGTGAAGAATGGGTTAAAATTTAAATGTATTTCTTTTGTGTGTACATAACTGTGTAAGCATAAACAAAGGATGGTAGTGAATATCGATCTGAAGCTGACTTCAGCCATGAACCCCTTGGTTAGTCATAGCCATGGTACTATTTCTCAACCTCTCCTGCCCCTTCCTCATTATAGTAGGGAAAAGAATAATTTGAGAGATGCAAATTTGCAGAGTTGTTGAAAGATCACTGAGATAATGCATGTGAAGTGTTTGGAATGCAGACTCCCACTTTCTGCTTCTTTCTCACATGCCACCACTGAAAGGAGAATTATTTAATAAAAATCATAGTATGGGAAGTCATAATTACAGTGTGGAAAAGTTACATTTTAAAGTACAAATCCAAGAATACTTCAGCAAGCATGACCACTGATCATGGTAGCTGAGCAGCTCTGGGTGCTGTAGTTTAAACAGTGACTGAGATTAGATTTCATCCAGCTCTTTAGAATTATAGTCATATGGTAAACTAGACATGCCACAGTTATCAGTGGTATTAATCTTCATATGCCTGCGAAAACAAAAGTTATATTTGAATTATATACAAGTTCCAAGGTCACACCATCCCTCAAAGATACCCACATGTATGAAACACTCTGAGTAAGGGTACCCAAAGATACCCACATGTATGAAACACTCCCGGTAAGGGTGCAGAACCTATTTTGGTTCGCCCAAGGAGACTCATGGAACCCACTAGGTTCCTGAATGCTCTAAGGATTGGGAACCCCCAGCGACTCGGTCGATGGACTGGTGGAGTACTGGAACACCAGTCTCTCCACGGCCCTAGACGAGATCGCCCCCAGGCTTTCCTTCCCCTAGATAAGGAGGTTTATGAGCAAGCTATCAAGGAAGCGAAAAGGCTCATTATTCTTCCTTGATAGAGTCAGCTAGTTCACGCCCAGCCCAATTATTTAAGGTAATTAGGTCTTTGACAACAATCCCAACAGTCCCAAAAGATAGGGTTTGGCTCCAACGGCTGAGGTTTTCCAGAACTTCTTTACTGACAAGATTTCGACCTCCGCCGGGACATTCCCGCCACCCTTGATACAGTTAGTGAACTCGAGACTCCGCCACCACTCGGTGGGCCCACCTTCACCCGCTTTCCAATTGCTGGACGCAGCAGCTGTCGATAGGCTATTGGCTGCAGCTAGACCAACTACTTGCTCCCTCGACCCGTGCCCCTCCTGGCTTGTTAGATCTTGCCGGGAGGGTCTACGTGGCCCCCCTGGGCACGATCTTAAATAGCTCCCTTGAGCAAGGAGTCTTCCCAGGGGGATTAAAAGAGGCTATGGTAAAACCGCTGCTGAAGAAGCCGAACCTAGCTCCTTCGGCTCCCTCCAATTACAGGCGTGATTCCAACTTGCCTTTCCTAGGCAAAGTAATTGAGAGGGCAGCAGCGGAGCAGCTGCAGCGGTTCCTAGACGACACAGCTGGACTTGATCCCTTCCAGTCCGGCTTCCGTATTGGGCATGGGACGGAGACCGTGCTTGTCGCCATTACAGACCAACTTCGCCGCCAGCTAGACCAGGGTGGATCAGCACTGCTTGTCTTGTTAGATCTGACAGCAGCGTTTGACACTGTAGATCACGCACTATTGACCCACCGTTTAGCCGCTTCCGGGGTGGGGGACTGCTCTTAAATGGGTGGCCTCCTTCCTCCGGGACCGGGGACAACGTGGAGGGGGCGGGGAGGTCTCCGGAGACGCCACTTGATTGTGGGGTCCCCAGGGGGCCATCATCTCCCCTTATTATTCAATGTTTATATGTTTCCCCCTGGCCCAGCTGGCCCGTGACTTTGGTCTGGAGTGCCATCAGTACGCTGATGACACCCAGCTTCTGCTGAGAATGGACGGCAGGCGGACTCCGCCCCCGATTGTTTCCATCTATGCCTCGAAGCCGTGACTGGTTGGCTGCGTGCCAGCCGGCTGAAGGTGAATCCATCGAAGACGGAGATCCTGTGGCCTGGTCGGCCTGGACTGGGGGGTGCCGGTTGCCTACCCTGGACGGCGAGCGGCTTAACCCATCGCCGTCAGTTAAGAGCTTGGGAGTTGTGTTGGACTCCTCGCTGACCATGGAGGCCCAGGTCTCTGTGGTCAGCAGGACGTCATTTTATCACCTCCGACAGGCTAGGCGACTGGCACCCTACCTGTCCAGGGATGACCTGGCCACGGTAATCCAAGCGACGGTCATCTCGAGACTAGACTACTGTAATGGCCTCTACGTTGGCCTTCCCTGTCGACAATCCGGAAACTCAAGCTAGTGCAGAATGCCGCGGCTCGCTTGCTAGCAGGAGTGCCGGCAAGACAGCACATCACACCTATTCTCCGGCAACTGCACTGGCTTCCTATTGAGTACCAGATTGCCTTCAAGGTGTTGGTCTTGACCTTTAAGGCCCTGCACGGCCTAGGGCCTGTGTACCTGAAGGACCGCCTTACCCCGTACGTTCCCCCGAGATCACTGCGCTCAGATGAGCAGAATCTGTTGATAATTCCATCAGTCCGCTCCTGCCACCTGTCAACGACTCGACAAAGGTCTTTCTCCGTGGCAGCACCAGTACTCCGGAACGCCCTCCCGGACAGTACCGAGCCATCTCGAATTGGGCCCGTTCCGGGGCGTGTAAGACGGCCCTTTTCGGGCTGGCCTTTAATTAGGCATACTGGACCAAAAACCTTGATTTATGTCCTCTGAATCTGTGCTCTGACAATGTACCTGGTTTTAAATGTGGTTTTTATGTTGTATGCTTTTATTGATTGAGGGCCGCATGCTGACATGTAGCAACATGCCGCCCATGTATTTTTCTTTGCTGTGATCCGCCCCCGAGCCTGCTGGGAGGAGCGGAATACAAAAGTGAAATAATAAATAAATAATAAATAAATAATAATAATGTTTTCCCTCATAGCTTACCATAAATGACTAAAATGACTACTATAGTTAGAACATCAGTGGCCCTCTTATACTTCACTCAAAAGGGGGATAAATGAAGATGTAGGCAGATATTCTGCATTAGGAGATATAGCTATGACAATGACTGTAGGACCCTTGGGGAGGGAAGTCTTGTTCCAACTGTGTGTTTCAAATTGCCTCACTGGTGGGAGAAGTTATACTTCTTTGCTAACTGTCCCACTTCCCAGCAGCTTTGAATTTACTAAGTTGGTGATACTGCCTGGTTTCTAAGATGGGCTGTGGAGGGGGTGGAAACACCCTCAGTTGTTGAACTAAAGTAGCATTTATCCAATTACAACAATTATGGAAAAGAGATGTCATAAGGACAGCATGATTATCAATCAATCAATTTTTATTACTTGCTTAGTAGCTCTCCACCAGCGGTACTCTGGGCGACTTGCAACATAAAACCAATAAAACACTTTGAAAGAATTACAATTAAAACAACTAATCAAATGCTCTGCCAAAGAGCCAAGTCTTCAGTGCGACAGTAAAGCATCTCAGTTCGTGCATGGCTAGGATGTTGGGTGGCAGAGAGTTTTGGGGCGGAGGCTGAGAAAGCTCTCCGCCTAGTGACCTCCAGGCGGATTTCTCTAGGGCCCGGTATATGGATTATGATAGTGTCAATATTGAAAAGCCATCAGCAATGGTTTTGCATAAACATTCGGTACACAGGTATATAGACAAAGTTGCATGTTTTAAAACGTTGAATGTACTTTCTTTAAAAAAAATTGAATGTAACTCACTGTATCCTGGGGACCATATGCTTGCTGAAGCTGCTCAGTGGTGATGGGTCACAACTTCAGTCTCACTGCACTTGCTTTACACGGCTCTTTTTCACTGAACTGGAACTGGAGTTGATAGATCAGAGGTCCCCAAACTAAGGCCCATAAGCCAGATGCAACTCTCCAAGGTTATTTACCCAGCCCCCTCCCTAAACTTTAGACTTAGGGCCCACAACAAGAACAATCATAATTAATTTTACTATCACATCATCCAAAAGCAAGTCCACACTTCCCATTGAAATACTTGTAAGTTTATGTTATTCTTCAAAGAGAGGATACAAATTATTTCTGGAGAGCATGTCAAACAAAAGTCTCTTCTTTGTAAAATAGAACACATAAGCTGAGTTCCTGCTGGATACTGGTGGTGAGTAGAACCTTTCACCCCAGCTTGTTGGGGGGAGAGGCATTTGCCCCCCGACTCCGAGGGGAGATGGAAAGTTCCATGGAACCTTCAAGGTGGGGGCGGGGCCTCTAGGAGGCCAAGCCCCGTCAGGCCATTCTGAGCCTGATTGCCTTGGTGAACAGACGCAGGCCAAGAGCTCTGGTTTTTGGCCTGTTTTTTCCTGTTCGCTGGTAGCGAAGGTATTCAGGCCTGAAAGTCAAGAAATAGGAGAAGAAGCCCGCAGACACGGAAGCATGCAGGGCCTGAGTGCTTTTGTGAGCAACGGGGATCGGAGAACTCAGGCGATACAGACAGGCAGTGGATCAGAAGGTCTGTAGAGGGGGCCCTGGGGGGAGGAGGCTTCTTCCTTCACCCCCTCGCAAGGGGACGGTTGAGTCGGGCTTCCACGGCCGCTCGCTCTTACCTGGTGGCTTCTTTCCGGGCTTGCTGCCTGTCTCTTTCCCGCCTTTGCCCCCCCCCTTTTATGGCTCCAAGACTGCCGGTTTCACAACCCCGCCCCTCCCAATTATTCACTGTTTTTGGTGTGGTCCTGGTAAAATTTTCAAGCCGCTCCTCATGAAGGGTGTAGTGCTTTATAGGGATGTAGAAGGGCAGCTAGATGGGCCTCACAGCATGGGTGGCCTCTTAGGGACAGGCAGCTTATTTATTTATTTATTTATTTATTTGGATTTTTGCACCGCCGACTCCCGGGGGCTCGCGGCGGCTTACAGGCCAATGGCGTAGTGCCAGAGGTTCAGCATAAAAACACAGGCCCTGCCCTTAGTGCCAATTTTATAGCACCCAGAAGAAATAATAATGGGAGGGGGTTGCTAGCAAGCATGATAATCATATATCTATATATAGAGAGTGAGAAAGAGAGATACAAGAAAAGAGTTATGGGATTTGGGGAGTTGGAAAGGTAAAGGCTTGCAGGCTGCTTCCACAGTGGTGGGGAGTTTTACCCTGTCGGCTGCCATTTTGGCCGCATAGCTCAATATGTAAGGCTGGTTGCAGTACTGCTTAGCAAGAAGAACAAGGGGTGGCCATTTTGGATAGCTGCTCAGTTGGGGTGGCTGAGGCTCATTTTGGGAGCAGTGGCCATTTTAGGGACTGGGTCCTTTAATCGGCCATTTTGTGCACTGTTAAGTTGGTACAGATTGGGAGGCTGTGGGTTTCGGCAGCCATCTTGGCCGCACGGCACGACTGGCTGGGCGGCAGCCATTTTGGAAGCATGAAGACAGGCTGGGAGTGCAGCAGCCATTTTGGCCGCATGGCTGAGTCTTTGACTACAGGGGGCGGCCATTTTGGGTGGAAGCTGGGTGGCAGCCATTTTGTGGCCGGGCAAAAGCTGGGAGGCAGCCATTTTAGGGGCCATGGCGATAGGTGGAGTTGGGCAGCCATCTTGGCAGCATGGGTCTGTGCTGCGGTGCAGGGGAGACAGCTAATTCGAAAATTCTCTCCTTCCTACCCCCCCCCCCGGTTTGTTTCTTATGCGGCGGTAAGAACTGCAACGCCAGTGGGATAGCAATCGCTGTGGACAGGGAGCCGGTTTGGGGGAGGTACTCCAAGCAGTGTTATTCATGGTGGGTGTTGGTGTTTTTTCCATAGGATGGCTCCGAAGAAAAATGTGGGCGGCCCTAAGGGGAAGGGGCCGGCCAAGAAGACCCCGGCAAAGCAACCACCACCCTCTCCTGGATCGTCGGACGGCGAGGGAGTCTCAGCCGATAGCCTCAGGGCGCTGTTGGCTAGGGTCGAGGGGCTGGAGAGAGGGAGGGGGTTGCACTTCAGCGCCGGTCACGGCATCCACGCCGGCGGCGTTACCATCCGAGGCCCCGGGTTCGTCGGCTACGGCAGGTAGGGATGCGGGGCCAGTGTGGCCATGGGACAGCTCTCAGGTGGGGGTGGGGTCCCCAGGCTGCAGGTTACCACGTCATCTCCAGGGTCGGGGTGCGGTGAGATAGTTACCCTTCAAGCTGTTTGGTGGAATCGCGGCTCAGACCGAGCATGGGGCTACAGTGTCGCAGGACTGTGCCTCGGTGTCTGCAGCATCGGGGCACCGCTGAACCCGGTGGCAGCCGTGTCATTAGAGGCGGCGAGGACTGGGGAGTCGAGCCAATACTCGGGCACTGATAAGTGGACGGTGCCCATTCTTGCCCCAGCAGCTAATGCCGAGCTGGGTGCACGTTTGGCTCCAAAAACGGTAGAGCGAATCTTGAGGAATGAGTTTGTGAATTTGTTTACCCTGTTCTACAGGGAATTAGAAAAGAAAGAAAAGGATGAACTAGATGATGAAGGAAAGGATAGGCTGAAGAAAAGGAAGGTCGAACATAATTGGGAAAATTGGCTTGCATGTTATACGATCTATGCAGGTATTTTGGCAGAGGCACATCCTTATAGGGCTAGAGCCCTTTCAAGTATCAGAATCTGATTTATGGGGCGCACATGAGGTTTGTAGGGAACGCCTGGTTAGAGTACGACAGGGTGTTTTCGGTCCCTGGCGGTGATGGACCCAACGAAACGTTGGGATTTAATTGACAACCAGTTGTGGCTGCAGGTGATGAATGCAGCGAGGGCACGTCCCGGGAGCCCATGATAGTGGGCACTTAGTGCATACCTCTAAGGCGGGCTGCCCTTTCGGCAAGCGCCCCAGGCTGGGCAGTCCCAGGGGAAAAGCTGTTTTGTTGGGAGTTCTCTGGCTAAGGGTGCGGAAGGAAGTTCTGCAAGTTTTTCACATGCCTGTGCCATATGTGCCGGGAATCATTCGGCCAAGTACTGCAACAGGGGCAAGTCAGGTAAAGGGAACTCTAGTGAGGGACAATATGGTAAAAAGGGAGGGGCCCAGTCTCCCGTTCCAAAAGGGCCCCAGCCCAGTTAAATTGGGTCCGCTGGGACACTGGCTGAAGATTTATCCGAAGAGGGATGCGGCAGAGTATTTGCGCTGCAGCTTTACCTTCGGTTTTCGTGATCCCAGCCCAAGGTCCCAGGGTGCCACGTTGTCTCCTAACCTTAAATCTTTAGTTGGTATGGAGGCCGTGGTACAGAGTAAGATTGATAAGGAGTTAGAGGAAGGGAGGGTTTTTAGGCCCATTTATTTCTCCTCCCATTCCCCAGTTGAGAGTCCCCGTTGGGTATTGTTCCAAAAAGGCCCCAGGTGAGTATCGCCTCATTCATCATCTGTCCTACCCACGGGCAGCTCGGTGAATGACGCGATACCGGATGAACTTTGCTCGGTGCACTACACGTCTGGCTGATGCAGCGTGCGACTAGTAAACGTTACAGTCCGGAGCTGAATTGGCTAAGTGTGACATTAAGTCTGCCTTCGGCTGCTCCCCGTCCACCCGAGGACTTTGACCTACTGGGTTTCGATTTAAAGGTCGTTTTTATATTGACCGGCGCTGCCTATGGGCTGCTCGGTGTCGTGCACCGCCGAGACGTTTAGTACATTTTTGGAGTGGGCGGTTAGGACTGAATCCGGCCTTCAAGGATTGTCCACTACCTGGATGACTTCCTTTGTGGGAAGGTTTGGGTCAGGGGACTGTGAGGCACTCTTGGGCGCGCCAGAGCTTGACACACAACATCTGGGTGTGCCATTGGGCCAACGAAAAGACCGAGGGGCCGGGTCCAGTGTTGACATTCCTAGGAGTTGAGTTGGATACTGTTAACCAGCATTCCAGGTTGCCACCTGCTAAGGTGGTTGACCTGATTTATGAGGTTAGAGCAATTTTTGCTTAAGAGTAAGGCCACGCTGAGAGAATTCCAGGAATTGATTGGTCATTTAAATTTTGGCGTGTAAGGTGGTGGCTCCAGGTAGGGGCTTTCCTGCGAGACTGTGTGACGCTATCCGGCACAGTCGCACCACATCACCACATTAGGGTGACATGGGCCATTAAGGCAGATTTACAAATTTGGCTAAGTTTCATCAAAAATTTTAATGGTATTTCATTCTGGCGCCAGAACCTGCTCTTAAAAAATGCAATGCAGGTGGCATCGGATGCTTCAGGCTCTTTGGGGTTTGGAGTGTTCTTTGATGGTCAGTGGTGCGCTGAACGGTGGCCCAGTAATTGGCATGCTTTGGGCATCACGGTCGACCTCACATTCCTGATTTTTCCCAATTTTGGTAGCTGTTCACATCTGGGCCGATAGTTTTACCAACTCCTCAGTTCACTTCTGATGTGACAATATGTCCACCGTGCAGGTCATCAATAACCTTACGTCTAGATCAGCGAGGGTTATGGGTGCCTTGCGTTTGTTTACGCTTCATTGTTTAAAGTTGAACATTCTTTTCGAGCATTTCACATTGCGGGGCTAGATAACTCATTGGCCGATGCTCTGTCTCGTATGCAGATGGAGCGCTTCAGGCGCCTAGCGCCCACCGCAGACGAATGCCCGAGATGCATGCCAGACCATCTTTGGCAGGCTGGAGTGACGAGGTAGCTGTCGGCATGTCGCTGGCGTTAGCTCCCAGTTCGAGGAAGGGATACTTCAGGGCCGTCAGGGAATCGTGGATTTCAGGGAGTACTACGGTTTGCCTAAGTCCTTCGATGCCCTATGACCATGTAGCGCAGTTTGCATTTATAACAAAAGAAGGGGATTGGCCGTACATTCAACTGTAAAATTGTCAGCGCTGGCCTACTGGTTTAAAGCGCAGGGCATGTCTGACCCAACAAACGACTTCCGCCTACACAAACTAATGGCAGGGTGGTCTAAGCAAAGTGGCAGGGTTGTTGACACAAGGGAGCCTTTGGACGCCAGGCATTTTAAAAGGGCTTGGGCACCAGTGGGCCTCTGTATGCGATTCCCAGTATGAACAGGCTTTATTCCACTCGGCTGCCTTGACCGCCTTTTGGCGCTTTAGAGAGAGTGAGTTGGTGGCGTCATCCAAAAGCCGACTTGTCACAACGAGCATTCTTGGTGTCTGACATTAAATTGACGGGTAATATGTTGGAGATAACGGTCAGGTCGTCAAAGACTGATCAAACTGCCAAGGGCTCATTGGTCAGGCTTGGTAGAGCCAGTGATGTAGAACTTTGTCCGGTGTTGGCTATGACGCTACCTGCACTCCGGGTCCGGCTGCGGGTTACCTGTATTGCCATCGGGATGGGACGCCATTATCCAAATATCAATTTTGGGCGGTTACTAAAGGGCCTTGAAGCTGCTAGGCTTAGAGGGCAAACAATTTGGTACCCATTCGTTTTAGAATTGAGCAGCCTCATCGCAGCCGCAATGGGATATGATGTAGGAACTATCATGTCTTTGGGGAGGTGGCGTTCCGAGGGGCTTACAGGGGTTATGTTCGCAATGTTAAACTATAAGCCCGTTTGATACTGTTTCTGTTTTCTATCGTTGCAGGTCCAGAACGGTCGGAGAGGATGAGGAGAGTGCTGATCTGCGGCCATAGTTACATCTATTGGGCCGAGCAACATGCTCAATTCCCCTGGCCAACATCTGGGCTAAGTGCTGTTGCAAATGTGCAATGGATGGGCAGGCGTGGTCTGCAGTGGAATGGGCTGTGTCCCATGTTGTTTCATGGCAGGGGTGTGTTCCCCCTGATGTGATCATTATCCACCTCGGTGGTAATGATTTCAGCTTGCTCACCGCAAGGCCGTTTTTCCAACGAGCCGACATTTTTGAAATTTGGGAGAACATGGCCTGGAGTGCATGTGATGTGGTCGGAAATTACGCCACGGATGTTCAGGGGGGTGTGCGGACCCCAAATTGTTGGAGATAGCCCGTAAAGGGTGAATAGGGCCATGCGTAATGTGGTTACGGCAGGTAATGGGTCCATACATAGGACATAGGTTCATCCATCCTGCCAACCAAATTGTTTTTAGACGATGGCGTCCACTTGTCCGATGAGGGCAACCAGTTATTTTTGGAGGATATTAGTCATTCTTTGGAAAGGGTGTTAGAAGAAAGGGGGGATGGAGGTTAGGTGGACACTAGGCATGTAAAAAATGAAACGGAAATTAAAAGAAATCGTAAGTGATTCGTATGTAATGGGCTCAAGTTTATACGATCAGCAAGGCCAAATCGGAAGTGGACTTTCTTTTACGCACCCTAGGGCCCAAAATTTTGTTAGATTATTAAATATTTCGTTAGATTATTAAACAGGAAAATTTCCCTCCAAAATAGCTTTGCAGACATAACTCACAGTGAAATCAGGGCCTTTCCATGCTTGAAGCCTAATTAGAGGGAAGGCCTCTCCAGGAAGTGAAAAGGGAGCCGGAAACCATATAGAGAGCCGAAATCGGACCTCAGAGGGGCTTGGAGGACCGAAAAAGCGATTTAAACACTCCAGGAAGGGGTTTAGATAGAACAGAGTAGGAGGACATAGAACTGCTGAAGAAGGGCCAGGGAGTGAAAAGAGCATGGAGAGGAGAAGGAGGTCTGTGAATCCAGAAAAGCCATAGAGTTCCAACAGAGGTCCTAGACTGCTATGGTAAAACTGAATGGGGAAAAAAAGATGGAGTGAGGAGAGACTCTACAGATTAGCAAGGCCTGCACCAGAGGTAGGCCTAGGCATTTATTTAATAATATTAATAATAATAATATGTTAATGCATTATATGTGTCCCTGCAAAGGAACCCTGTCCTTTAATAATATTAATAATAATAATATATTAATGCATTATATGTGTCCCTGCAAAGGAACCCTGTCCTTTAATAATATTAATAATAATAATATATTAATGCTTTATATCTGTCACGATCACGGACCTGGCGGGCCCCTTAATCACACACACAGAGACGTACTGAAGGCTAACTACTTTATGAGTATATAAAAACAGTTCCAAAGAGTAAATAGTCAATAATATGCAACGTCCAGGTGTTAAAACAGTAGTCCAAAGTAACGTAGCAAAATAAGCTGGAAACGGGCAAGGCTCCGCACCAATGCGAATCAGGAAACAGCAAAGGTTCCGCGATCCCATGAATCAGGAAAACAGGCAAGGTGCAAACCGCTGCGGCTCAAGAAACAAAGGCAAGGCAAGGCAGGGGCTTGATGACCACTGCTGGCTTGTGGTCCCACTCCGCCAGCGTCTATTCAGGGAAGACGGGCCGAGAACTGACGATCAGTTCCCACGGGGCCGTTCTTAATCCCTGGCCTGGAACCCTACGATCTAGGGCGGCGTCTCCAGTCTC
>JARBWK010003625.1:0-11969 GCA_030556195.1 Anolis apletophallus | reverse complement strand
ATGACGATTGTTCTCATTCATAGGTGTGACTTAAAGATGTGATGCTAATGAAAATGCAATGTTTATTGGATTAATGAAATGTCATGTAAGCAACAGTAATCACCAGCCAATTATGATTGTTTTTATCCATGAAGAAGGGGTGGGCTTAACTGAAATGACTCCATTGGGGTATAAATGTCTTTGTATTGGAAGTGACGGGGTCTTTTGCCCCTGATTGCGTGTTCTGCTGGCAGAAGCCCACCAGCTGGTGCCAGAAATAAATCCTTTGTTTTTCACCTATTTCACAGTTGCCGTGTGTTCTTCCTCATCCTTGTACCCACACGTTCAGGTAGCTTGGTAAAGTTAACTTGGTACTTGGAGTTCCATAACTCCTTAATTTGGCTGCTTCACTACCATGCATCGGATTTCTCATGATACCAGTAAGTTATGGTGTACCTTCGGTATTAGAAAGCCACAGGCCAAAAAGAATAATGATGTTTCAGTGCTAACTTATAATGATCTGTCCAGATTGCATGGGCCTAAGACAATGTAGGACCTTTCCATTGATAGTTTGTCCTCCCTGCCATGGCTGGCTTAAAAAGCATTCTGTAGTTATTATGCCTTTCCTATAGTCTTGATATATCCATATGTCCATTGAAAAACCTCTGTGTACTCTTGTGTACTTTGGTCTAATTTAAAAACTTATAAAACACACACACACACACACACACATTTGGGCCTCTTTACACTACACAACTATAGAATCATAAAATTAGAAGAGACCAGAAGGGCCATCCAGTATTTTCCCCAAACCTCTCCAGTATTTTCTGTTGGTAATGGGAATTCTGTATTCCAAGTTTGGTTCAATTCAATTGTTGTTGGAGTTCAGAATGCTCTTTGATTGTAGGGGAACTATACATTCCAGCAACTGCAACTCCCAAATGTCAAGATCTGTTTTCCCCAAACTCCACCAGTGTTCAAACTTGGGCATATTGAGTATTTGTGCCAAGTTTGGTCCAAATGCACAGTTGTTTGGGTTCACAGTGCTCTCTGTATGTAGGTGAACTACATCTCCCGTAAATCATTGTAAATACTTCCCAGCTCCCTCCAGTATTTTTTGTTGATCATTGGGGTTCTGTGTGCCAAGTTTGTTCCAGGTCTATATTTTTTGGGGGTCTCAGTGGTCTGTGGAAGTCAGGGCTCAATCAGTTGAAGGTACTGCAAATCCCATCATCCATTGTCCATTCTCCCTGATCAATTACTATGTTTTAATTATGTTCAATTTGTAACAATGAAAATACATCCTGCATATCAGATATTTCCATTATGCTTCATAAGAGTAGTAAAATTACCATTATGAAGTAGCAACGAAAATATGGTTGGGAGTCACCACAACCATGAGGAACTTCATTTCGGGGTCACGGCAGCAGAAAGGTTGAGAACCGCTTCTTTAGAAGATCAGGAACAGGCATAGCAGCCACTGTACCCCACTACTTTCATTGTCAGGAGTGACTTGAGAAACTGCAAGTCACTGTACCCCATGAACTATATATTGTGTCTAACCCTTCAATAAATTGTATCACTTTGATGATTTCTATGTAACTTAAATATGTTAAGCTATATACTGTATCTTGATATGAAGTGTATATACTGTAAACCGCTTCTTTAAAATGTACCAAAATGTAACCTATAGACAGTTTGTCCTCCGTGACCCTGTTTAGATAATCTCCTGGGGATGAAAAAGGTTGAGCAAATCCCTCTAGCTATTTCCCAAGCCAGATAATGATCAAATTCATTGTGTGTATGCAAGGATATATGATTCAAGGTGAAATCATTACAAATGCGTATTGTGAAAGGGTCCATGTTCAGTTGGCTGTGATAATTTCTATATATGCATTTTCCCCCTCTGCTAGAATTCTGTTTAATCCTATGTCAGATGGAGTATACATTTTATAACTTAGTTGAATGAAAACATGTGTAGAAGAAAGGTGAGGAACCTCTCTCAACCTGAGGACCAAATTCAATTCCAGATAGGTTTTCAAGGCAGGGGACACATTCTATTATTAGGAAGGGCCTAAGGCAGGGGTGGTAAACCTATGGCCCGCAGCCCGGATACGGCCCGGTAGCCGATTCTGTCCGGCCCAGGAGAAGGGCGTCAGGGGCGGGGCCAAGAGGAAGGGGTGCCGCTGCTGCCATCCCATCGCGGACTCTGTGGGGCCTGTGTCGGCAGACAGGCCGGAGGAGCAGCGGCTTTGGAGTGCCTGCCATCCCTGGAGGCGATCCTGGCCTGCAGGGGGAGCACTCGGCAATCTGAGGCGGCTGATCGCCGTGGCAACCTGGAAGACGATTAAGTCTTCCGGGTCATCACGGCGATCAGCCCCTGCAGGTCGCCGAGTGCTCCCCCGCAGGCCAGGATCGCCTCCAGGGATGGCAGGCACTCCAAAGCCGCCGTTCCTCCGGCCTGTCTGCTGACACAGGCCCCACAGAGCCCGCGATGGGATGACGGCAGCAGCGCCCCTTCCTCTTGGCCCCGCTGGGCAATCAGCTGGGGAACAGCTGAAGGCAAGAGCGGGCGGAGGCCTGCAACCTCCGATCGCCTGCTGCTGTGTCTCCTCTGCTGCGGCGGCAGCTGGGTCCGCTTTGCCATCCTCTGGGCTGGGTCCATTGGGCCATTCCATCTTGGGATCCTTCCTCTCTTGAGGATGTCAGCCTTCATCTTGGTTCACACCTGATCTTCTTGAATTTAATTTAATTTAATTTTACTGGTTTTTATTATTATTTTATAATTTATAACAGGGCTGTCCAACTGGCGGCCCCGGGGCCGAATCCGGCCCCGTAGCCTGTTGGACACGGCCCCACCTATGCCCTCAGCCGCCATTTTTAAATTTGAAAAAAATCGATTTTTTTAAAATGGCGGTTGGGGGGAGGGGGCAGGGAGGAGGAAGAGAGCTAGCTCCTCCTTTTCGCGCCCCCCCTCCTACCTAGGGCGGGGAGCCGCGAAAAAGGGCAGAAAAAGCGGCGCCAAGAGCAGCGCGTCACAGGCCTGGCGTGACGCGCTGCTCTTGGCACCGCCTACCTCCTTTCGGCGGCTCCCCGGCCTAGGAAGGGAGGGGCGCCGAAAGGAGGAGTAGGCAGTGCCAAGGGCAGCGCGTCACGCCAGGCCTGTGACGCGCTGCCGTTGGCGCCGCCTTCAGCCCTTTTCGGCACCGAGAGAGGGACGGAGAAGCGATCCAGGCAGGGAGGAGGAGCCAGCTCTCTTCCTCTTGCCTGGATCACCCCCCTTCTCCCTCTCTCGGCGCCGCCGCTGCGAGGCAGTTCGCAGCGGCGCCGCCGAGAAAGGGACAAGGCAGCGGTACAGGGAGGAGGGGCCAGCTATCTTCCTCCTGCCTGGATCGCCCTTCTCCCTTTCTCGGCGGCGCCGCTGCGAACTGCCTGCGCAACGGCGGCGCCGAGAGGACGGAGGCGATCCAGGCAGGAGGAAGACAGCTGGCTCCTCCCCTGCCTGATCACCTCCGTCCCTCTCTCGGCGCCGCCGTTGCGAGGCAGTTCGCAGCGGTGCCGCCGAGAAAGGGACAAGGCGGCGGTACATGGAGGAGGGGCCAGCTATCTTCCTCCTGCCTGGATCGCCCCTTCTCCCTTTCTCGGCGGCGCCGCTGCGAACTGCCTCACAACGGCGGCGCCGAGAGAGGGACGGAGGGGGCGATACAGGCAGGAGGAAGACAGCTGGCTCCTCCTCCTTCGCCCCTCCTCCTTCCCCGCACCACGGCGCGTCCGCGGGGAGGAGGGGCGAAGGAGGAGGAAGTCAGCTGGTCCCGCCCCCCGCCCCGCCCCCGCTATCGGCCCCGCCCCCTGCTCACTTATCACCTGCGGCCCCCCAGGTGATCAGTGACACTTCTTCCGGCCCTTGGGCCGGAAGAAGTTGGACAGCACTGATTTATAATAATATAATAAATAATAAAATATGTTATATTAGAATTTAAATATATTATAATGTCTATATACAGTATATACTATAATATAATAATTACATATGTTAATATTAATGATGTGTAATATATAGTAAATATAGTAAATAAATAAATAATGTAGATTAGAATGTAGTTTAGCCTTTAGGTGCAGCCCTCCATAATATTTTTGGGTTCTCGTGTGGCCCCTTGGAAAAAATAATTGCCCACCC
Source organism: Anolis apletophallus (assembly GCA_030556195.1). Classification (NCBI taxonomy): domain Eukaryota; kingdom Metazoa; phylum Chordata; class Lepidosauria; order Squamata; family Anolidae; genus Anolis; species Anolis apletophallus. Next base: position 7,813 of record JARBWK010003625.1, on the reverse strand, counting down.
CTGGCCTAAGGCAAAACAATTGGGTGGGGGGAGAGATCAACATACACTTTATAATTCTTCTATTGCCTAGGAGAGGCCTCAACTTTTGGGATAGGGGTGAGGTGAAGCAGGGTCTAAAAGGGATTGTCTTCTGTCCGTGAAGAGACTCTCCTATCTAGAACCCTACTTTGGGAATCATTAAGAAAACTCCTCTTGAGATGGTTATTCTTCATATGGAGAAAGATGACAGAGCACATGGGGCAACTGTGAACCCCTACTTGGTTGTATTTTTATAACATCTGAATAGTTTGTGTAGTTACAGACTGCTAATCTGTACATACAGACTGCTAATCTGTACATACATTGGAGAGTATATATGAATTACATAAGAGTTCCGATTGACAAACAGTACACATTTATGTCTACATAGGTTGCACTTACATGAAATGTTTTCATGAATACTCGATATGCCTCTACTTATATAGATTTGAAAGTTGGTGGAGTCAAAGTTGCGGGGTCTGTTCAAGAGGTGTTGTTGCTGACTAGAGTTGCATCTGGAGTTTAGAATTAATGCAATTTGATAGCACTTGAACTTAAAGGGGGGGGGGGTGTCTTGATAGTGTCCCAAAAATTATGACACCACAGTACTTTTCTTGACTTTTCTTTAAATTCCTGGACCATCTTCTGTCTTCCCACTTTTTCAGTTTCAGTAAATGTCCATGACAAACATTCTGACCCCCTCACTTAGATTGTGCTTAGATTCTCCGGTCTTTTGCCTTTATTTATTCTTTTCCTCTGTTGTTGTCCTTGAAATATCACTTGAAAAAATACTTTAAAAAACCGCACATTCTGGTCATTTAAGTGGTCTTATTTATTTACTTACTTACTTACTTAATTTCTATTCCGCCCTTCTCACCCCGCAGGGGACTCAGGGCGGATTACAATGTACACATTACATTTAGACACACAAACACACAAGACAGACAGAAGCAATTTAACATCTGGCCACCAGGGGGAGCTGTCACACACCTTCATTTCTCAACGTGTTTCCTGGAGATCTTTTATGGCCTCGTAAATCAGTTAAATTTAGCCTCCCCACTAAGTGGTACCTTAATTTCCTACTTGACAGATGCAACTGTCTTTTGGGTTGCAAAGGTTGACAACAGGCTACACAACAGGTCGAGAGCCCATCTCGACCCAGGCAGGCCTCAAACTCATGACCTTCTGGTCAGGAGAGATCTTATGCAGCTGACACCCAGCCAGCTGCGCCACATTCCCATTTATCACACAGCAGTGGCATATATTAGCATCACAAATTATCCCTGACTCCTTTAAAAGTCAGCCCTTTACACACCTGGGATGTGTGCCAAGTCAACCTAGTGAGGAAGAAGGCATTCTGTGTTCCCTACACATTTCCCATGTATTAATAATAATAATAATAAATAAATAAACTTTATTTATACCCCGCCACCATCTCCCCGATGGGGACTTGGGGCGGCTCACATGAGGCCAAGCCCAAACAACAAATTACAATAAAATAAAAATAAAAACATCAACAATAAACTCAATAAAAACACAATAAAATATACAAATTGATGTCTAAAATCACAAATGGCAAGTGACAAGGCAGGCTGCATGCACAAATATAAAATGTTATAAAGGTAGTGACATCTCCGGGCCCTTTGTTTGGATATCAGCCAGCAAGCCAATGCCTTACGAAACAGCTTCCTAAGATCCTCAGCAGTGGTTCTCAACCTGTGAGCCACGAGAACAAAAGTCTGGTCCGCGAACGTTCTTCCTCTTCCACAGAGCTAACCAGCCCCACCCCCTTTGGTACTAATGCTGGGCCCTGGTGAAAGGGTCCCTGGTCAAAGTAGGTCCTGGGTCAAGTGATCCCTGGTCAAAGTGGCCCCTGGTCAAGTGGACCCCAGTCAAAGTAGGCCCAGACAAAGTGGATCCCAGTCAAAGTGGTCCCTGGTCAAAGTGGTCCCCGGTCAAAGGGGCCCCTGGTCAAGTGGACCCCGGTCAAAGTAGGCCCAGACAAAGTGGATCCCAGGCAAAGTGGTCCCTGGTCAAAGTGGTCCCCGGTCAAAGTGGCCCCTGGTCAAGTGGACCCCGGTCAAAGTAGGCCCAGACAAAGTGGATCCCAGTCAAAGTGGTCCCCGGTCAAAGTGGTCCTTGGACAAAGTGGACCCCAGTCAAACTGGTCCTTGGACAAAGTGGACCCCAATCAAAGTGGCCCCTGTGGGACCCCGGTCAAAGTAGGCCCAGACAAAGTGGATCCCAGTCAAAGTGGTCCCCGGTCAAAGTGGTCCTTGGTCAAAGTGGTCCTTGGACAAAGTGGACCCCAGTCAAACTGGTCCTTGGACAAAGTGGACCCCAATCAAAGTGGTCCCTGGTCAAACTGGTCCCGGTGAAAGTGGGGCCTGGTCAAAGTAGGTCCCTGGTCAAAGTGGTCCCTGGTCAAAGTGGTCCCTGGTCAAAGTGGTCCCCGGTCAAAGTGGTCCATGGTCAAAGTGGACCCCAGTCAAACTGGTCCTTGGACAAAGTGGACCTCAATCAAAGTGGTCCCTGGTCAAAGTGGTCCCGGTGAAAGTGGGGCCTGGTCAAAGTAGGTCCCTGGTCAAAGTGGTCCCTGGTCAAAGTGGTCCCTGGTCAAGTGGGCCCTGGTCAAAGTGGCCCCCGGACAAAGTGGGCCCAGAATAAAGTGGATCCTGGTCAAAGTGGTCCCCGGTCAAAGTGGTCCCCGGTCAAAGTGGTCCCCAGTCAAAGTGGTCCCCGGTCAAAGTGGGGCCAGACAAAGTGGATCCCGGTCAAAGGGGTCCCTGGTCAAAGTGGACCCTGGTCAAAGTGTTCCTCGGACAAAGTGGACCCCGGTCAATGTGGTCCTTGGACAAAGTGGACCCGGTCAATGTGGTCCCTGGTCAAACTGGGCTCCGGTCAAGTGGGCCCTGATTTTACAAAAAGGTTGGGAACCACTGGTCCACAGAGATACTCGCAGGAAGACCACAGCAAGCGAGAGTCCAAAGGTGGCATGCAAAAACCTGGAACCTCAATCAGTGGCTGATACTAAATGAAAAACTCCCTCCTGGGCACACAGTGGGCATTGACCTTGAGAAGGCTGGGCAGCTTGGAAGGCACTGAACAGATGCAGAGCTCACCTTAAGGCACTCCCAAGTCAAAGGACAATTAGTTTTTAATTTGGTTTGTGTTATAAATACATTATTACTGGACTCAATTGGCTTCTGACACGATAGATCTCTATCTCTCTCTATCTCTATACCTTTATAAAGCGGAATGTTTGTATGTATGTATGTATGTATGTTTGTATCCGGAGGGTGGAAGGATATGTGGCAGCTTTCTGATTGGGTCCCACTGTGGGATTATTTGCATAAACAACTCCCATTGGCCAGCCAACACGAACATTCCGAAACTCAAAAGTGCCAGAGGGGGGTAAGGAAAAGGCCTGAGGCAGTCAGGCATGGTGGGAGTTTCAGTCCAAAACACTTTGCAGCCCCCAACAATGAGACAACAAAACCAAACTTGGCACAAAGAACCCCCAGACCCACTTTACGTCTTGGTGCAGTTTGAGGAGGATGGACCATGGATTGGCCAGCATTCCAACATTCAAATCTCAAAGGTGCCAGACAGAGTTCTTTACAAAAAGGCTTCCTTTAGCTGATTTTACAAACTAGGCCTCAGCCTGAAATGACAGTAAGGCTTCCTCAACTTGATTTTCGAGACTAGGCCTCAGCTTGACAAAACTTGGCAAAGAGTGCCCCCATGGCCAACTCAACATTCTGGTGCAGTTTGGGGGAGGACGGATTATGGATGATGGGACTTGCAGTACCTTTACTCACTTCCTGAGACCGCTGCGACTCTCATCCAGTGACTGATCAAGACCAAACTTGGCTCATAGAGCCCCCATGACCCACTTTACACCCTGGTGCAGTTTTCAGGAGGATGGACCACGGATGATGGGACTTGAAGTACCTCCACTCACTTCCCGAGACTGCTGCGACCCTCATTCAATGACTGATCAAGACCAAATTTGGCACACAGAACCCCCTACATCAGTGTTTCTCAACCTGGGGGTCGGGACCCCCAGGGGGGTCGCGAGAGGGTTTCAGAGGGGTCGCCAAAGGCCATCAGAAAACATGCATTTCTGATGGTCTTAGGAAGCCCTTTGGCAGAGAAGGTTGAAGATCTCTCCGCTTGTCCTTCTCTTCTTGTTTTTGGAAACAGACTGTGAATTCCTCCACCTAAAGCTCTCCTCTGCTGTGATTGGCAAGCCTCCCAGCCAAGGGGAGGGCTGTTTCTGAGACTCCAAGCAGGGAGGGGAGAACAGGCGTGCTTGGCGCATGGCAGCATGATGCACGTGTGTAGGTGAGGGAGAGTGTGAGAGGTGGGATGGAGGCTCACACCAGCTAGTCCCTTCAAGGCATGTGGGTTCTGTATAGGAAGTTTGACCCAATTCTATCAATGGTAGGGTGCAAGGGGCTCTTTGATTATAGGTGAACTATAAATTCCAGCAACTACAACTCCCAAATGTCAAGATCTATTTTCTCCAAACTCCACCAGTGTTTACATTTGGGTATATTGAGGATGCATGTCAAGTGTGGTCCAGGTCCATCCTTGTTTGAGTCTATAGTGCTCTCTGGATGTAGGTGAACTACAACTCCCAAACTCAAGGTCAATGCCCACCAACCCTTCCAGTATTTGCTGTTGGTCATGGGAATTTTGAGTGCCAAGTTTGTTTCAATTCCATTGTTGGTGAGTTCAGAATGCTCTTTGATTGTAGGTGAACTATAAATCCCAGCAACTACAACTCCCAAATGACAAAATCAACCCCCCCCCCACACACACACACACACACAAAATACAGTTATGAAGTAGCAATGAAAATAATGTTATGGTTAGGGGTCACCACAACATGAGGAACGGGATTAAGGGGTCGCAGCATTAGAAGGGTTGAGAAACACTGCCCTACATCCTGGTGCAATTTGGAGGAGGATGGACCATGGATTATGGTCCATAATCCTTCACTCACTTCCCAAAACCACTGCGAGCCAAATGAACAACTGATACGGACCAACCTTGGCACACAATGCCTTCCTCAAATAACCCGGGCACCGCCGGGTCCTCAGCTAGTCGATAAATCAATCAGTCCGCCTTGGGATTCTGGGTGAGTTGGGTGTGTGGACAGCACCAAGGGGGAGGACTAGCTGGAGGAAGGGAGAGCAAGGGGGCCGGAGCCAGAGAGGCTGCTCCCAGGCGTTTACTTTCTGGCCTCTCCTCCTCCTCCCACAGCCCGCATTGCTCCCTCCCTCCCCTCCCTTTCCCTCCAGGCTGAGTTCATTCACTGGGATTGGTTTCAAATGACGCCATCGCTTTATTTTTACACCCATGACCTCATCTCGGCGGCTGCCTGCAAGTTGACTGACCAGCAAAAACTCTTCTCTCCTTCCTTCCCTCCCTCCCTCCCTCTCTCCCCCTTGTTTTCTTTTCTTCAGCCTGTTTGCTCTCTTCCTTGAATTACAAGGCAACTATCTCTCGGTGGGACATCCCCCCCCTCCCCCTTTGCCTTCCTTTTTCTCATCTTCAAGGCTTGAAAGAGACTTGGGGAAATTTCCCACCGGCTTGGAAGAAGGCAGCCTTGAGAGAGGCACACACGGAGGCAAAGAGCAAGAGGAGCCCGGCAGTAGCAGCAGCAGCAGCAGAGCGTCTAGCTTGGGAAAAGTGAGTCTTTGGGGGGAAAGGGGAGGGGAGGAGTGGTGTGTATGTGTGTGTTGTGTCACCCTTGGACAGTCTTGAAGAGAAGGCAAGAAGCTCCTTCTCCCCCCCCCCTTCTGCCCCTTGGGCCTGTTGTGTTTACCATTGGCGCCCAAGTTTCTCCTTACTCTCCAAAGATCTACAGAGTGGGTGATGCCTGGCTCCACAACAGTCCACGTGGGAAAGATCTTGGAGTCTTAGTGGACAACAGGTTGAACCTGAGCCAACTGCCATGCCGCAGCGAAAAAGCCAATGGGATTCTGGGCACAGATTTGTCTATGCTGTCGCGAGGATGATGGTGTTCTTCCTGTGATGCGGGCTGGTAGAGAACTTCCGTTTTCTTCAGGCTGACTTCCAGCCCAAACAGCTCTTTCTATATAAATAAAAATGTCACATTCATTTGTGGGATCGACATAACTCAAAAACCACTGGTCAGGGCCGTAGCCAGGATTTTGGTTCGGGGGCTGAGTTTGGTTCGGGGGTGAGACTGGGTGGAAGAGGGTTTACCCTAGCAAACCTTTTGTATTGTTATCCCAATAACCCCATGAAGGTGGGATATAATGAGCATGGTGATCAGATCATGATATGAATAAACATAACAGTTTAAATAATGTACCAGTAAGGCCTTCTCACGGACCACCCTGAGAATTTCGGGGCTGAAGCCCCCTTAGCCCCCCCTGGCTACATGCCTGCCACTGGACTAACTGCCACCCAATTTGGCCACAAGGAACCCACTAACGCAGTGTTTACCAACCAATGTGCCGTGGCCAGGGCCGTAGCCAGGATTTTGATTCCGGGGGGGCTGAGTTTGTCTCGGGGGCTGAGACTGGTGGAAGAGGGTCTACCCTAGCAAACCTTGTATTGTTATCCCAAGAACCTCATTAATGTGGGATATAATGAGCATGGTGATCAGATCATGATATGAATAAACATAACAGTTTAAATCAGTGATGTCCAACTTCTACGGGGTCCAGGGCCGGATAAAAGGTCACTGATGACCTAGGGGGCCGCTCGGCCCCGCCCCCAGGCCCTGCCCCCAACCCCAGGCCCCGCCCCTCTAAAACGGCCGAAAAGGGCAGAAGGCGGCGCCAAGAGCAGCGTCACAGGCCTGGCGTGACGCGCTGCTCTTGGCGCCGCCTACCCTCCTTTCGCCCCCCTCCGCCCTAGGAAGGAGGGGCGCCGAAAAAGGAGGAGTAGGCGGTGCAGGGGCAGCGCGTCACGCCAGGCCTGTGACGCTGCTGTTGGCGCTGCCTTCTGCTCCTTTCGGCGGCTCCCTCGCCCTAGGTAGGGAGGGGGCGCCCGGAGGAGGAGCTAGCTCTCTTCCTCCTCCCTGCCCCGCCTCCCTCCCCCGCCCCGGTTGCCATTTTTTTTAAAAATCGATTTTTTTCAAATTTAAAAAATGGCGGCTGAGGGCATAGGTGGGGCCGTGTCCAACAGGCTACAGGGCCGGATCCGGCCCCGGGCCGCCAGTTGACAGCCCTGGTTTAAATAATGTACCAGTAAGGCCTTTTCGCTGACCACCCTGGGAATTTCGGGGGGGGCTAAAGCCCCCTAGCCCCCCGGCTACATGCCTGGCTGTGGCACACTAGTGTGTTGTGAGCAATCATCAGGTGTGCCATTGGAAATTGGCACTCTCCTCCTAGCAGCCCCCTCACAGGTTTCAAGAAACAACCGAGCCTCTCCGCTGCAAAAGTTTTGTTTTTACTATTTTACTAGATTTTTCGGGAGTTGCCTCCCTTTGAAGGAACTGTTTATAACAGCTTCATGACATCCATAGTTTACTGGAAGCAAGTTTCACTCAGGTGAAATTTCACAAAGGTCTGGAGAACAAGCTCTATGAGGAGCGGCTTGAAGAGCTGGGCATGTTTAGCCTGAAGAAGAGAAGGCTGAGAGAAGACATGATAGCCATATATAAATATGTGAGAGGAAATCATATATGTGTTGTGTTCATCAAAATAGGCCCATTGAATGTATAAATACATTTAAAAACATATTAACTATATGTATTACTGTGTTAGAGTGTAATTTTGTGTCATTTTGGTTGGTGGTGTGCCCCAGGATG
>JARBWK010003624.1:0-11970 GCA_030556195.1 Anolis apletophallus | reverse complement strand
GACTCCTAAGGATTATGAGACGGGTGGTAGGTAATATATTCTGATTTTGATGCATTGACATTGCATTTCTTGTTGATTATTATACAGTTCTGCTTAATATTGTCATACAATATAATACAAATACAATATAACAATAGAATAATGATATATTTTATATTACATGTAATATTACAAACAATATTGCAGTATAGTGGTATTGTACAAAATAGTAATATATAATATTTTATTTTACTTTATTTTGGGTTATTTGAGTTTTATAGGAGTAATGAAAATATTTAGTAGAGGATAATTTTATTTAAATAAATAATTTTATTATTTTATAATAATAATATAATAGAATGTTACATTATATTATAATGTCAATATATTATAATATAGTATATTGTAATGTAGTATAATATAATTATGATATAATATAGTATGAGTATGGTATAATATATTGTATATACATTGATACAATATAATACTACTAATGGTATTGTGATATTATAATTGTATATTTGTTTTACATGGGGCGGTAAAAAATAATGTTTTTTTTTGAGGGGGGCGCCAAAATAATGTTCGCCTACCATTTAAAATTACCTTAGACCGCCCCTGCTTGCGCCCCTAGGCCATGGCCTAGGTTGGCCTTATGGGTAATCTGGGCATGTCTGGCCCTTAATTTCTGGGTTGGGTTAGGTGAGGCCTTCCATAGTTCACCCCGCAAAAGGAGCTTTTTTCAAGCCATGGTACCCAGTGCAGTATTTCAAACCTCTGCAGAGGAGTAATTTCAGTTTATTTATTTGATGCATTCATTCAGCTCTTCATCCAAAGGATTTTCGGCACGCTTATGTTGTCAGTTAGCAAAACATAAAACAATAATTACCCCCCAAAACCATTCAAACTCCACTAGCAAGCAAATTAAAAGCAGCATTGAAACAATAAGTCGGGGAAGAGGCTTCCTCGCAAGTAAGGCCTGCCGCCTACTGCTCGTCTCTTTAATTATTCCCGTCCTGTCCTCTGCGCAGCTGCTGGCATTGATTGGTTGGAATAAGTACATTTGTTAGTATATCTGGCATGACTTTGGAAAAGTCAACAACAACACATGCTGGAAAGTGCCTGAGCGGCAATTAATGTTGGAAACAATGCAGGACAGTTCCCAGCCTGCCCTGTTAAATGCTGACATCTACTGATAAATAAGTAGAAAGAGTCAACGTTAATCCTTTTGCAAAGAAATGGTGGTTGTTGACATGTAACAGGAAGTGCTAGAAAAAGACTGGATTGTTTTCAACCATGTTGTTGACTGGTCTCGGAGAAAAGCCGGCGTGTAAATAAGGTCAACAACAACATTTCCACTCAGGCCGTGGGACGTTGGATCCATTGGGAAATGATGGAAATGATGACAAAATTTGGTGCTTTATATCAGTGTTTCCCAACCGCTGTTCACGGCAAACTACTGTTCCGTGATGGATCATCTGGTGTGCCGCGGTAAATGTCTTCCCCCCCTTTCTTCCCCCTCCTGCCTGCTGCTGCTGTTTGGCGGAGGAGGAGGAGGAGGAGGAGGAAGGGCCAGGCAGCGGCGGCAAAAAACAAGGGGCTGGGGCGCTGCCTCCTTCGGCCATTTCCCCTCTATGTGCCAGCCAGCCGGCCCATCCCAGCTGCCAGGAAGGTTTGGCCGGCTCGCGTATCCCGGGGCTCAGCGGAAGACGCGAGCCGGCCAAACCCCGGCTCCCACGCAGAGTCTGTTCCTTTGCGTGGATCTTTTCTCCTGGTTCGCGGCTCTGCCAAAATCGGCGGAGCCGCGAACCAGAAGAACGGCTCCCCACAGGGCCCAGGAGCCAAGTTTGGCCATTTCACGTCTTCCGCTGAGCGCCGCTGGAGACGCTAACCGGCCAAACCCAGCTCCCAGGCAGGGCCTGTTCCTTTGCGTGGAGCCTTTCTTCTGGTTTGCGGCTTTGCCAAACTCGGCGGAGCCGCGAACCGGGAGAACGGCTTCTCACAGGGCCCAGGAGCCGAGTTTGGCCGTTTCACGTCTTCCGCCCGAGTCCGCGGGAGACGCGAGCCAGCCAAACCCAGCTCCCACGCAGGGCCTGTTCGCTGCGTGAGCCGCTCTCCTGGTTCGCGGCTCTGCCAAACTCGGCGGACCCCGCGAACGGGAGAACGGCTCCCCACAGGGCCCAGGAGCCTAGTTTGGCCATTTCACGTCTTCCGCCGAGCCCCCCGGGAGACACGAGCTGGCCAAACCCGGCTCCCAGGCAGGACCTGTTCCTTTGCGTGGAGCCTTTCTCCTGGTTCGCGGCTCGCCCTCCCCCTCCCCCCTCCTCCTCGGTACACCGCTTTGCCTCCCTCAGCTCCATGCGCACCGCCACCACCGCCTTCCTTCCTGTCTGCTTCGCGGCCCCGAGTCCAGAGTGCTCTCTGGATGTAGGTGAAGTATAACTCAAAAATTCAAGGTAAATTCCTATTAACTATATGTATCACTGTGTTAGAGTGTCATTTTGTGTCATTTTGGTTGGTGGTATGCCCCAGGATTTTGTAAAAGTAAAAAGTGTGCCGTGGCTCAAAATAGGTTGGGAAACACTGCTTTATATCAATGATACCGGAGCCCCCTTAAACCACTGAGCTGCTGAACTTGCTGACCGAAAGGTCAGCAGTTTCAAATCCGGAATGCAGGGTGAGTTCCCGCTGTTAGCCCCAGCTTCTGCCAACCTAGCAGGTCAAAAACATGCAAATGTGATGAGATCAAAAGGCAATGCCAACAGTTCATCATTGTCATAGTTCTCATCGGCAAATTTTCATTACAATCCATTAATTCTTTGCCTCCTTCTTGTAGTTTTCCAGGCCCCATTCCTTAGGATGGTAACTTCAACCCAATTAGGCCTCATTCATATACCTTTCAGATGCGGATGCCTCCCGAACCAAAGCGAATGCATCTCTCTTCCACCTCTCCTGCTGCTCACCTCTTTTCCTGGCAGCAAACCGCAGGAAAAATCAGAAACAAAAGCCCGCATCACAATACAAACCCATGGTGTAAAGATGCAGTTGCGGCTTGAGCTAAATTACCCCCCAACGAGTGCAGCTGGCAATTACGCCTGACATACGCTCAGCCAGCCATGCCAGGAGGAATGAAAGTTACTGTCGGGATGGTTGCAAGGTTCAAGATCGTTCAAAGCAAAAGTCTCATGAAGCTTGCCCAACCCCCCCCCCCCCCCAGCCTTCGTTTGATTCCTTTCCCCACCCACATCATTATATTTTTTGAAGGGATCCCTTTCAGATCTACTTTCTATACATTTAGATGCATTATGGTGCAGTCAGACTTTTGAAGCCATTTTCGGAAAGGAATCGGCATTAGATTCCCACCCCTCCCGAGGTGCTTTCCCCTCATTGACTGTTGAACCCAGTTTGGAGGCGGATGTCCTTCCCTCCGCGTCAGAACTGCGGCAACAGCCTCATCCAAACTGGGTTAAACACGGCTGTCGCCCCAGTTCTGACATGGAGGGAAGACATCCAAATTGGGAGAGAAAGGAGAAGGAAAAGAAAAAAGGGGGAAGGAAGGAAAGAGGCACAGAAGGAAGGAAGGAGAGAAGGAAAGAAAATAAGGGAAGGGAGGGAAGGAGAGAAAGAGGGAGGGAAGCAAAGAAGGATGGAAGCAAAAAGCGAAGGAAGGAAGGAAAGAGGTAGAGAAGGAAGGAAGGAAAGAAGAAAAAGAGGATGGAAGCAAAAAGTGAAGGGAGTAAGTAAAGAGGTAGAGAAGGAAGAAAGGAGAGAAAGGAGATGGAAAAGAAAAAGGGGGAAGGAAGGAAAGAGGCAGAGAAGGAAGGAAGGAGAGAAGGAAAGAAAATAAGGGAAGGGAGGAAAGGAGAGAAAGAGGGAGGGAAGCAAAAAGTGAAGGAAGGAAGCAAGTAAAAAGGTAGAGAAGGAAGAAAGGAGATAAAGGAGATGGAAAAGAAAAGGGGGAAGGAAGGAAAGAGGTAGAGAAGGAAGGAAGGAGAGAGGGAAAGAAGAAAAGGGAAGAGAGGAAAGGAGAGAAAGAGGGAGGGAAGCAAAGAAGGATGGAAACAAAAAGCGAAGGAAGGAAGGAAGGAAAGGAGGATGGAAGCAAAAGTGAAGGAAGGGTGGAAGTAAAGAGGTAGAGAAGGAAGAAAGGAGAGAAAGGAGATGGAAAAGAAAAAGGGGGAAGGAAGGAAAGAGGCAGAGAAGGAAGGAAGGAGAGAAGGAAAGAAAATAAGGGAAGGGAGGAAAGGAGAGAAAGAGGGAGGGAAGCTAAAAGTGAAGGAAGGAAAGAGGTAGAGAAGGAAGAAAGGGGAGAAAGAGGGTAAAAAGGAAAGGAGGATGGAAGCAAAAAGTGAAGGAAGGAAGGAAGGAAATAAAGAGGTAGAGAAGGAAGAAAGGAGATAAAGGAGATGGAAAAGAAAAGGGGGAAGGAAGGAAAGAGGTAGAGAAGGAAGGAAGGAGAGAGGGAAAGAAGAAAAGGGAAGAGAGGAAAGGAGAGAAAGAGGGAGGGAAGCCAAGAAGGATGGAAACAAAAAGCAAAGGAAGGAAGGAAGGAAAGAGGTAGAGAAGGAAGAAATGGGAGAAAGAGGGTAGGAAGGAAAGAAGGAAAGGAGGATGGAAGCAAAAAGTGAAGGAAGGGTGGAAGTAAAGAGGTAGAGAAGGAAGAAAGGAGAGAAAGGAGATGGAAAAGAGAAAGGGGGAAGGAAGGAAAGAGACAGAGAAGGAAGGAAAGAGAGAAGGAAAGAAAATAAGGGAAGAGAGGAAAGGAGAGAAAGAGGGAGGGAAGCAAAAAGCGAAGGAAGGAAGGAAGTAAAGAGGTAGAGAAAAAAGAAAGGAGAGAAAGGAGATGGAAAAGAAAAAGGGGGAAGGAAGGAAAGAGGCAGAGAAGGAAGGAAGGAGAGAAGGAAAGAAAATAAGGGAAGGGAGGAAAGGAGAGAAAGAGGGAGGGAAGCTAAAAGTGAAGGAAGGAAAGAGGTAGAGAAGGAAGAAAGGGGAGAAAGAGGGTAAGAAGGAAAGGAGGATGGAAGCAAAAAGTGAAGGAAGGAAGGAAGGAAATAAAGAGGTAGAGAAGGAAGAAAGGAGAGAAAGGAGATGGAAAAGAAAAAGGGGAAAGGAAGGAAAGAGGTAGAGAAGGAAGAAAGGAGATAAAGGAGATGGAAAAGAAAAGGGGGAAGGAAGGAAAGAGGTAGAGAAGGAAGGAAGGAGAGAGGAAAAGAAGAAAAGGAAGAGAGGAAAGGAGAGAAAAGAGGAGGGAAGCCAAGAAGGAAGGAAAAAAAAGCAAAGGAAGGAAGGAAGGAAAGAGGTAGAGAAGGAAGAAATGGGAGAAAGAGGGTAGGAAGGAAAGAAGGAAAGGAGGATGGAAGCAAAAGCGAAGGAAGGAAGGAAGTAAAGAGGTAGAGAAGGAAGAAAGGAGAGAAAGGAGATGGAAAAGAAAAAGGGGGAAGGAAGGAAAGAGGCAGAGAAGGAAGGAAGGAGAGAGGGAAAGAAGAAAAGGGAAGAAAAGAGGGAGCAAAGTAAGGAGGGAAAGAAAGAGGGAAAGAGGGAAGGTTAGCCACAGCAACGCGTGGCGGGAACATTTAGTATATATATAAATATCGGCACATGGCATTTCTAAATTGGCATTTCCAACCACTGCAGTGAACCTAGTGGTTAATTCAGGTGTCTCTCCAACCCCTTGAACTGGAGGCCTGGCTTATCGTGGCCTTTTCCGGCTGTTCCTCCTGTTGATTCTGTGCCACGTGGAGACGGTGGCTGCCAGAGCACAGCATTCATCTCCAAGAAAAATTACCCTCTGCGTTGCCTGGAGAAAGGGACCTGAGATTAAACCCCCGCCGGCGTCGGTGTCTTGCACTCCATCACCTGCTCTTATCTTCCGCACGTCCCTTCCTTCCTTGTCTTCCCGGTGGCATCTTGACTCCTCTCGCCAAGAAATCGGCTGGCTCTCTTGTTCACATAGACAGAGCCATTTTTAAAAAGAGAGCTGCTGATGTCACAGGCTTCCTCTCCGCAATCTGCATTCTCAGCGCACGCTGGGTTAACTTGGATGCGGCCCCTCCGCCTTTTCATCGTCGCAGTTACCTCTCATCCGAAATCAATGCTCCTTTCATCCTCACTACAGAGCTTTGGTTCCTTATTGCTTTTTAAAAAATCATTTTTTATTGAGTAACATTTACATGGAATAAAAACAGAGTAAAACATATAACGAAAAAGCAACTACAGCACGACCCTTGCGCCCATGGGACTGGTACCCATGGTTTCATCTCCCCGCATCTGACAAAATAGTCAGGTGGATCGGCGCTGCTCATGTTATTGGACCTCACAGCAGTGTTCGATACTGTCGATTATGATCTTTTGACCCACCGTCTGGCTACGGCCGGGGTGAGGGGGACAGTCCTTAATTGGCTGTCCTCTTTCCTCCGGAACCGGCTCCAGCGAGTGAGAAGGGGCAAGGTTGTCTCAGGGGGCACCCCACTTCTTTGTGGGGTGCCTCAGAGGGCAATCCTCTCCCCCTTATTATTTAACATCTACGTCCGACCACTTGCTTGGTTAGTACGCAGCTTCGGGCTGGAGTGTCATCAATACGTAGATGACACCCAGCTCGTTCTGGGGATGGACGTAAAGATTACTGTTCACCTTTCTTAAACCGTGGCAGGGCAGACTATCCCACCGCTGCCACCAAATGTGAAGAAGTCGTTTAACTGGACAGGGTGGACCCTCTTTTAGATCCCACCGCTGCCACCAAATGTGGAGATTCGAAACGCCTCCTAAAGCTAAGCGCCGATCTTTGCGGTGTAACCAGGATTTGCACTGTTTAAATGTAAAGAATTTCGCTGCCGCCATTTATTTAGGCTTGACCATTGACTTGTAAAGAGTGGTGAGGAGACTTTCCTTTTACGCTGCCACCATATTTATTCTGGCTACCGATGTGAGGGTTCACGTGGTGAGACAGGATAGGCAACTCTGCCTTTCAAACTGAGGCTTGACTTTTGAAAGCAATGGCACAGAGAGAGGTTTTCAGATGAACTAACAATAAACAGTTTATTTTGGCACAAAAGCTTAGTTTGATACTTTTATAACACTTCCGAAGAGGCACGACTTGCGAAGGTTACAAATGTTCTAGTTGTAACAAATATAATGTTGCAATGTTTAACTATTGCTATTACTCAGCTAGATCAGCTTCTCTCTATCTCAACATATAGGCACTCTGGCCTTTTAAAGACACTTTGTCTATTTTTAGCCCTCAGGCTTTACATAAAACCAGCTGGCTCGCAAGCTCAGCTCACGAGAACTGTATCCTCACAGCTCTAAAAACCAACCACTCAAAACCTGCTCTCTCCTTGAGCTGGTCTGACAGTCAACTCCTTGAGTTGGCCTGGATTAACTATCCACCTCTCAGCTCCTTGAGCTGAGCTTCTCAGTACCAACTGTCTTAGAGCTGGTCTGACAGTTCAACTGTCAAAATTCAAACTTCCCCAGAATTCTATTCTTGGCTCTGGCAGAAGCTGTTGACTCCTCCCACTTCTGTCTCACAGCCACGTTGCTATGGCAACTCTGCTCTCCCTACCGAGACTGGCTCTTAATATCAGCCCTTTCCGACTCACATTACCCCAACATTTCAACACACATATACAAACATGTGATTAACATATAGCACATGTATTAACATATAAATAACCACCTCATCACAGAGGGCCACCCCGACTCCGTACCCGATAATTTCCATCGCTGCCTAGAAGCCATTAGTGGATGGCTGCCAGCCAGTAGGTTGAAGGTGAATCTGGCTAAGATGGAGATCCTGTGGCTGGGCCGTCCGGATACGAGTGAGATCCGGCTTCCAACCCTGGACGGGGCGACTCTTTGCCCGTCACCATCAGTCAGAAGCTTAGGAGTCACGCTTGACTCCCATCTGATGATGGAGAAACATATCTCCATCGTCAGCGGAACAGCGTTTCACCATCTCCGGCAGGCAAGGAAGCAGGCTCCCTACTTGTGCTGTCACGACCTAGCCACAGTGGTCCAAGCCACGGTGATCTCAAGACTGGACTACTGTAATGCTCTCTTCGTTGGCCTTCCTCTGTTGGTGATCCGGAAGCTCAAGCTGGTGCAGAACGCCGCAGCTCGGCTGGTGGCAGGCCTTCCATCTCGCTGCCACATCACGCTGGTCCTGAGGGAACTGCACTGGCTCCCAATAGAGAACCGGATCACCTTCAAAGTGCTGGTTCTAACCTTCAAGGCCTTGAACGGTCTGGGGCCGGTGTATCTAAGGGACCGCCTCTCCCCATACAGTCCTTTGAGACCACTGAGATCTGAATCATTGAACCTCTTGACGATACCGAGTCACACAGCCCTCCATTTGACCGCAACGTGGAGAAGAGCTTTTAGCGCTATCGCCCCAGTGTTATGGAACACTCTCCCTCCTACCATTCGTGCGTTGCCTGATTTGCTGGCCTTTTGAAAGGCCTGCAAAACCTTCCTGTTTACACAGGAATTTGGGCAGGAATAATACCAGGGCTTCATAGTATGGCTAAGGGCTTGACCACATGTAGTGGGCGTGTGTCATCGTCTGACCTAACCACGGATGCAATTCTGGTATCCTATCATGTTTTAATTTGTTACTGTGCATCGTGTTTTTATTGTGTTTTTATCGTGTTTTTTAATGATATGTAAGTGTTTTAATGATTTGTAAGTCACCCCGAGCCAGTCGGAGGGGGCGACTAAGAAATCAAAATAATAAATAAATAAATAAATAAAATAGGTCTCCTCTAGGGATTTGAAAGGTCTTCTCTGCAATTCTATGGGAGATTTCCGCATTTTAAAAAATTCCCAAAGAACCTATTTTGGAGATAACAGTATCGAGAACTTTAGGTCAGTAGTTCCCAACCTAATTTTGACCAGGGACCACTTGACCAGGTACCACTTTCACCAGGGACCACTTTGACCAGGAACTACTTGACCAGAGACCTTAACCAGAGGCCACTTGTCCAGGGACCACTTGACCTGGGATTACTTGACCAGGGACCACTTTGACCAGGGGCCACATGTACAGGGACCAGTTGACCAGGGACCACGTTGACTAGGGCCCACTTGACAAGGGACCGCTTTAACAAGGGAACACCTGAACAAGGGAACACTTGAACAGGAACCATTTGGCCAGGGACCACTTGACCAAGGACCACTTGTGCAGGGACCAGTATGACCAAGGACCACTTGACAAGGAACCACTTGAACAGGGACCAGTTTGACCAAGGACCACTTGACCAGGGACCACTTTGACAAGGAACCATTTGAACAGGGAACAGTTTGACCAGGGACCGTTTTGATCCGGGACCACTTGAACAGGGACCACTTTGACAAGGGAACACTTGAACAGGGACCATTTGGCCAAGGACCACATTTGGCCAAGGACCACATTTGACCAAGGACCAGTTGTGCAGGGATCACTTTGAACAAGGACCACTTGACCAGGGACCACTTTGACAAGGACCCATTTGAACAGGGACCAGTTTGACCAGGGACTGTTTGATCCGGGACCACTTGAACAGGGACCACTTTGACAAGGGAACACTTGAACAGGGACCATTTGGCCAAGGACCACATTTGGCCAAGGACCACTTGAACAGGGACCACTTGACCAAGGACCAGTTGTGCAGGGATCACTTTGACCAAGGACCACTTGACCAGGGACCACTTTGTCAAGGAACCACTTGAACAGGGACCAGTTTGACCAGGGACCGTTTTGATCAGGGACCACTTGGAACAGGGACCACTTTGACCCAGGACCACTTTGACCCAGAACCATTTTGACCAAGGACCACTTGACCAGGGACCACTTTGACCAGGGACCACTTGACAAGGGACCATATTTCCGTTCTTGTGGACCACGGACGAGTGTAAAAATAACCTGGTGAAAGATGCTATGGAGATATGGGTTAAGCTAAAAAAATAAGATATTCCCAGGAGTTTCCCCCTTAACCCCAATAGTGTTACTGGAGAATTTTCCAGAAGACCTGAGAATTAAACTTAAATATAAAAAATTAGTGGAAGTGGAAACTGCTCTTTCCTGGACAGAATGGATACAAAATTCAATGGGCAAGTTTACTAAGTTAGAAGAACAAGGTGCTCTGAATTGGTTTGAGAGACAACAGCTGTATAACTGGGAAAAGGACTGGTTAAGTAAAAATCCCAGGTGCAGAGCATTGATTAAATATGAGGAATGGCTAAGTAAACTTAAAACCCAAGAATTAACAGGGAAAGGCTTAATTGGGAAAATATATAATGGATTAATTGGCGAAGAAACTAGACTGAAGCTGTGTGAGAAGGTATGGGAAGGAGACCTAGGACCTCTGACAGATTTTGATTGGAAAAGGGTTCTGAAGTGGAGAGTGGTTAATAATCTATCAACAAGATTAAAAGAAAATGTATTTAAAGTTATATGGACATGGTCTACCACAGTGTTTTTCAACCTTTTTTGAGCCGCAGCACATTTTTTTACATTTACAAAATGCTGGGGCACACCACCAACCAAAATGACACAAAATGACACTCTAACACAGTAATACATAGAGTTAATATGTTTTTAAATGTATTTATACACTCAGTGTGAAACCTGGGCCTGTTTCGATGAACACAACATAGATATCCTGGCAGGAATGGCAGAAAGACACAAACGTCCCACACAGAATTCCCATAACCAAGAGAAAATACTATAAGAGTTTGGTGGGCATTGACCTTGAGTTTTAGAGTTGTAGTCCACCTATATCCAGAGAGCACTGTGGACTCAAACAATGTTGGATCAGGACCAAACTTGGCATGAATACTCAATATGCCCAAATGTGAAAAAAGATGGAGTTTGGGGGAAATAGACCTTGACATTTGGGAGTTACAGTTTCTAGGATTTATAGTTAACATAAAATCAAAGAGCATCCTGAACTCTTGCAACAATGGAATTGAACCAAACTTGGCATATTGAAATCTCATTACCAACAGAAAGTACTGAAAGGGTTTGCTTGGGAATTGACCTTGAGTTTGGAAGTTGTAGTTCACCTACACCCAGAGAGCATTGTGGGCAGGAGGGGAAGAAAGGGTATTGAGCTTCAATTTCCCACGGCACACCTGTTGATTGCTCACGGCACACTAGTGTGCCACGGCACTCTGGTTGGGAAACACTGGTCTACCACACCGGTCAAACAACATCAGATGGATAGCAAGCAAAGCAACCTTTGCTGGAGGTGTGGCATGCACAAAGAGACATATTTTCATTTATGGTGGGAATGCCCCCAAGTGAAGAATTTTTGGAATGATATATTTATCGAAATAAGCAATATTATAGGGCTAAATATTACTCCGGATGCTAGGTTAGCATTACTAATGGACGCCACAATGTTGAATTTAGAAAACGAAAAGAAAGAATTGATGATTATTTTATTCACTGTGGCAAGAATTATAATAGCAAGGAATTGCATCTGTGCTTAAGTCCGTTCAGCAGTTCACCTATCATCTCTTCAGACGCCAAGATTGACAAAGAGATAGATCACAGATTATCAAAGGCATAGAGTGCATTTGGAAGGCTTCACAAAAGAGTCTGGAGCAACAAGCACCTGAGGCAAAGCACCAAAATCAGTGTGTACAGAGCTATCATACTGTCCATCCTCCTCTATGGGTCTGAAACATGGGTCACCTATCGCCAACACCTACGACTCCTCGAATGCTTTCATCAGCGCTGTCTTTGCACAATCCTAAATATACACTGGACCGACTATGTGACGAATGTTGCTGTCCTTGAGCAAGCAGGGGTCACCAGCATTGAGGCCATGCTATTGAGAACACAGCTGCGCTGGGCAGGGCACGTCTCTAGGATGGAGGACCACCGCCTCCCAAAGATACTACTCTATGGTGAACTCGCCACGGGTCAGCGCAAGTGAGGTGCCCCCAAAAAGAGATATAAGGACTCCTGAAACAACATCTCAGGCTCGGCCAGATTGATCACCAACAATGGTC
>JARBWK010003623.1:0-11973 GCA_030556195.1 Anolis apletophallus | reverse complement strand
AAAAGCTTTCAGATCTTGGGGCTTTCCTCTACTGCTACAGGCAGAACCTGTCCCAATTGTCTAACACACATTTCAAAGGGGTCTTTTCTCCTGCTTTGATCCCGCACTACCCATCTCTCTGGCCAAGGGTCAAAGATCACTTCAGTGCTCTCCCCCAACCCCAATGTGTGTTCCCTCAGTGTTAAGTGCTTGAAAGAAGGTTAGGTTGCTTACCTGTAACCGTGTTTCTTCGAGTGTAAGGTCTGTGAAATTCACACAAATGGGTTTACTCCTCGCCGCATGCGTAGAATCTCGGACATACTCGCTAAAATTAAAGATTTACATATGCCCTCCCACTTCCCGCCCCTCATCCCCAATGTAGGCTACCTAGGCAGTTCCTTACCGCCAGACAGCAGCAGGAACCTAGGCATGACATCAGAGGGAGACGGGGGGGTTCTAATGAATTTCACAGACCTTACACTTTCCGAAGAAACATGGTTACAGGTAAGCAACTTAACCTTCTTCTTCGTGTGGTCTGTGAAAATGCACACAAATGGGTGACTTAACAAGCTTTTAATTACCTTGGAGGTGGTCATGCCACACAGGAAAACAGGACAGCTCCGCCAAAGGATGCATCCTTCTTTGCGAGAACGCCGAGCTTGTAGTGGGCTGCAAACGCCGAGGATTCACCCAAATAGCAGCCTTGCAAATTTGTTCAACAGGATTATCCTGGGAAAAACGCTTGGGATGTTGAAACTGCCCTTGTGGAATAGGTTTTAACACCAATAGCAATTCCTTAAGGGCTAACTGATAAGGCTGGAAGGACAAAATCCTGGGTCATATGGAAATGGGAAACTACCTTAGGAAGAAAAGTGAACTGACAGAGGACCACTTTGTCTTCATGGAACCGAATGAACGGGGGATCAGACCGGAGAGCTGTGATCCCACTAGCCCTTCTGGCTGAGGTAATGGCCACGAGAAGGCCGTTTTTCCAGGACAGATGGGAGATGACATGATGACATGGGTTCAAAGGGAGGTTTGAACAGTTGGGAGAGGACCAACTGTAGACCTCAAGACGGAGGAGGAGGAGAAACAGGGGAAACGACTTCTTGTATCGTTGTAAAATACACCCACTAGTGGGTCTTGAAAAGGGACGGAGACCAATTTTTTCCTGTACCAGGAGAGGGAAGCTAAGTAACATTTGATGGAAGAAAGGGAAACCCTTTAGTAGAAAGGTGGATAAGGAAGTCAAGGACAACGGACGAAGGAGCCCACTGTGGTAAACGACCCAGAGGCTGAACAAACTTACAGAATTTGTTCCACTTGTAGGTGTAAGCCTTCCTAGTGGGGGTTTTTGGGCCGCCTGAATTATGAGGCGGACGGGATTGGAGAGATGGGACAAGGCTTGATCCTCCACGCTGTAAGGTGGGGAGATGGAAGGTTTGGAAGAGGAGTCTCCCTTAGAGGCTTGGAGAAGGGTGTGAACCATGGTTGACGGGCCACCATGGAGCCAGTAGGATGCAATTCGAGTTGTCGGACAGGAGGTTTGCAACCACTCTGGGCAGGAGTGGAAGGGAAAGAAAGGCATAGAGGAGCCCTGGGGACCAGTGGTAAAGAAATGCGTCTCCTAGGCAGTCTGGGGATGCGCGAGGGTGGAACCTCGCAATAAGTGAGGCAGTGAGTGTTGAGGTGTGATGGAGACAGGTCTATCTGAGGAGTGCCCCAGCGCCTGATCAGTGAGAGAGGAATGGCGGGGCTGAGTTGCCACCGTGAGTGGTGCACGAAGCCCTGCCCTCAGTGAGCCGGCTAGAGTGTTCTGTAGGCCTGGAAGGTGAATTGCCTGGAGGAATGTGTTGTGCTGAATGTACCATTCCCATATCTAGAGGGATATGGAGAGGGAGGGGGAAGCGGGTGTCCCCGCTTGTTGATGTAATATTTACTGAGGTGTTGTCTGTGAGGACTTGTATGACATGGCCAGAGACTAAGGTACAAATGATCAGAGGGCTTTCTACCGCTATGAGCTCCAGGGCGTTGATGTGGAGCCTCTTTCCGGTGGGGAACCAGCGACCGCTGATGGTCAGGTCTTGAAGGTGAGCGCCCACCCGTGGGATGACGCGTCTGTTTTGAGAGACAGAGACGGCTGAGGAGGGGAGAACGGAAGGCCCGAGCAGACATTGGGCCTCTTTGTCCACCATGAGAGGGACTGTAGGACGGGGGCGGGGGGGGTGAAGGGTCATGGTCTGGCTGTCCAGGCCGGCCTGGAACACAGAGAGGAAACCATACCTGAGGGGTGGAGGTGGGGGGCGGCGAACGCGGTAACGTTCGTAGAGGGAGGCCATATGGCCAAGGATAGATTGGGTGGCCCAAGCAGACCACCAGTGGGTGGTTTGGATGACCTGGATAGAGTGGCATAAATTGAGGAAGCGATCCTCTAGGACAGTCTTTCTCAACCGCTGTGACGCGGCACACTAGTGTGCCGTTTGAGATCAGCTGGTGTGCCGCTAGAAAACCTCTCCCCCCCCCTTTCTCCCCCCTCCGAGGTTTTCCTGCGGCACACCAGCTGATCCCGGCACTTGTGTGCTCCGTCACAGCGATGGAAAAAGAATGACAGGGAAGGCAGGGGAGGCCGGGGAGGCCCAGGAGAGGAGGGGCCGGGCGACGCTCTCCTCCTCCGGAAGTGAGCCCACAGGATAGAGTCTATCCTGTGGGTTCACTTCCGGAGGTGGCGGGAACCTGGGCACTTCGGGGAGCCCCTCTCCCGGTTCGCGGCTCCGCCGAGCCCGGGAGAGCCGCGAACCGGGAGAATGGCCCCCCGCAGGGCCCAGGTCCTGCCTGGGAACCGAGCTTGTCCAGCTTATGTCCTCCGCCGAGCCCGGCGAAAGACGCGAGCCGGCCAAACCCGGCTCTCAGGCAAGGCCTGTTCCCCAGACTCTCACCCTTTGCGAGGGAGACCTGGGAAAGAAAGCAAATCTCGGGCGCCGCTGTTTCCAAACTGTGGTTTGGAAGCAAGGAGCGCCCGAGAGGGATCGCTCCCTTTCCCCAGGCTCTCCCTCCGTTTGCGAGGGAGACCTGGGTAAAAGGGAGCAAATCTCGGGCTCTCGCTGCTTCTCAACTCTCTCACTCACTCCCTCTCACACACCCCACTCTCCCCCTTTCTCTCTCTCTCTCTCACACACTCTCTCACGCGCTGCTAATACTTACTCTTTCACTCACTCCCCATCTCACACACACAACCCCCCTCTCTCTCACGCACTGCTAATACTTACTAACACATACACACAAACTCCCCTTTCTCTTTCTCTCACACGCTGCTAATACTTACTCTCTCACTCCCCATCTCTCTCACACACACACTCCCCCTTTCTCTCTCTCACGCGCTGCTAATACTCTCTCACACACACACACTCCCCCTTTCTCTTTCTCTCACACGCTGCTAATACTTACTCTCTCACTCCCCATCTCTCTCACACACACACTCCCCCTTTCTCTCTCTCTCTCTCTCTCTCACGCGCTGCTAATACTTTCTCACTCACTCCCCATCTCACACACACCGCACTCTCACTCTTTCTCAAATTCTTCTCCTTCTCTTCGCCCCTCGATTCCCTTCCACCTCGTGGTCTTCTCCCCTCCCTTCTCTTCCCCATTGCCTCTCTTCGCCGCCGCTTTTCTTCCGCCTCGTGGGTCTCCCCCTCCCTTCTCTTCCGCTGTTGCTTCTCTTCCCCCTCTCTTCTCTCTACCTGGCTCTCTTCCCCCGCTGCATGAGCCAACTTCAGCCCTCCAGGTGTTTTGGACTTCAACTCACACAATTCCTAAAAGCCGGTAGGCCAGCATTTCTCTACCTGGGCATCAAGACCCCTAGGGGGGTCGTGGGGGGGGGGTTGCGAGGGCTTGCCAAAGACCATTAGAGTGTCATTTTGTGTCATTTTGGTTGGTGGTGTGCCCCAGGATTTTTTTAAATGCAAAAAGTGTGCCGTGGCTCAAAAAAGGTTGAGAAACACTGCTCTAGGAGGTAGGCCCTCTGGGATACGGAGTCTATCACTGCACCTAGGGACTGTATGGTCCGGGCAGGGGAGAGATGTGGCTTCCCCTCAGTTGACAACAAGTCCCAGGCTCTGGAAGAGAGATAATGTATAAGTGACATAAGATGACACTTAGTCACAGGACCCAGAGCAGAAAGGCCAGTCGCCCAGGCCAGGGAACACGATGACGCCCTGTTGGCGAGGTGGAAGGCGACGACCGCCATAAACTTAGTGAAAGTCCTTGGGGCTGTGGAGAGGCCGAATGAAGGACATTAAAAGAATATGGAGTATCGTCTACCATAAAGGTGAGGTACTTCCTGTGGGACTGACTGATTGAAATATGGAAGTAGGCCTATTAAGGTCAACCGTGGCCATCCAAGCTCCCTTCGGGATGAAAGGGAGAATGGAGGGGAGAGAGACCATCCTAATTTGCGTGGTTTGATGAAATAGTTAATTCCCCGGAGGTCCAAAATGGGCCGGAGACCACCATCCCTTATCCACAAGGAAATATCTGGAATAAAAGCAAAATTGGAGTTGGTGGGATGGGGTAAGGGAAATGGCTCTTTAGGAAGGAGAGAGTCAATTACTTCCAGTAGAGCAAGGGAAGCCAGGGTGGATATAGGTTTACCAGGGGGTGGGGAATCAAACTCTATGGCATAACCTCGGTACCATGTCCAAAACCCACTTATCAGTGGTGATGGACTGCCAAACTGGGAGAAAAGGCCGAAGCCTATCGAGAAACGAACTAGAAGTGGCGCTTTCTATTGTTTGAAGCTCTGGCACCTCGATACTGACCCCTAAATGGAGCACCCGGGCGCTTGTATTTTTGTGAAGGGAACTGTGGTCGTTGTCCTCCTCTGTACGGAGCGGAGTTGTAGTATCCGCGAAAGGACTGCTGGTAGTAATAGGAGCGCCAACGTTGTGTACGGGGTTGATAGGGCTGACTGGACTGTCGGCCATATTCGTTTAGGGTTTGCTTCATTTTGTGAGAATGTTCTAATTGAGAATCTGTTTCAGGGTTGGAAAGACCAGCCTCACCCATGGGCGGATTCTCTATCAGGGAGCGTTGGCTTGACGACAATGCTGTGGATCTCAACCAAGCATGTCTCCTAAGGGCAACTGATCTCGTGGTCAGTTTGCCCGAGGTAGCCGCCCCATGTTTGGCCGAGTCCTCTTGTAGGGTGGCCAGGGTGAGGGCTTCTTGGTGAAAGGCCTTAGTCATGGGTTGATCAGACGTGGGAAGTAGGTGTAAGTATGGCCTATCTTGTTCCACAGATAGGATTGATGGAGGCTCATATAAACGCCCTAATGTGCCATTCTGCCTGAAAGGCATGCTGAGGCATAACAGTTCCTGGCCATAGCATCAAGCTTTCTACCGTCTTTATCAGAAGGAGCAGCTTGGTTATTTTGAATTTGCTTAGGCTGAGCATCGATCACAATCGAATTAACTTTGGAAGTCTGGCCAACCAAGGAGTGCTGGGCAAGTCAATCCGATAGAGGTTTTCTGCCCGCTTAGACGTGCTCGGGACGGAAGCCAGGGCAACCCCAGAAATTTATTTATTTTATTTTATTTTAAGGTTTGACTAAATAAGGTATAGTAGCAAAATGGTAGACTGCTGTGTTTGTTGTTCAGCAGAAGTAAAATAAAGGTCTTGGACCACATCCTCAGATTGAGGGGGCTGTATGCCAAGGAATCTGGCCAGCCTGATTAATAGTGCAGAATTTTTTTGTATTCTTCTGCCTGCTGAGGATCAGCTTCAGGCAAAAGGGAAATGGGAATAAATCTGAGAGGACTCCATATCCCCTCATCATCTGGAAGGTGGGGGGGGGGAATTGAGCAGGAGGAGCAACTGGGAAGACAGGGGCTTGAGTGGGAGGGGCTGGAGGGGCTGGAGGCTGGAGGATGAGGAGGAGGTGCCACGGATTGCAGGGGACCCACGGATACCAATAGGGATCAGGGGAATGGAAGGGCTCAGGAGGGTAATAAGGATGAAAGTAAGGAAAAAGGAGGGGGCAAGGAGGAGGGTAGCCATGGGGATACCATAAGGAGGATCCCAGGAGTGGCCTCGGTCACCGGGCGCCTCCTAAGCGGACTCCGGGAGCTGGAGCGAGGCAGATCAGCTGGAAAAGAGGTTGGGATGTGTGTGTGCGCGCGCGCGCGCAACAGCAAGAGCATCTGAAGAGCCGGTCACTGAGGAGGAGATGCAGGCCGCGTGGTGCTAGCCTCCTCCTGAAACAGTGCCTCGGTCTCCGGAGAAGGAGAACAGCTGAAGAGCCGGTCGCCGAGGAGGAGATGCAGGCCGCGTGGTGCTGGCCTTCTCCTAAACCAGCGCCTCAGTCTCCGGTGAAGGAGAACAGCTGAAGAGCCGGTCGCCAAGGAGGAGATGCAGGCCGCGTGGTGCTGGCCTCCTCCTGAAGCAGCGCCTCGGTCTCCGGTAAGGAGAGGGTGGGGAGAGCTGAAGGAGCTGAATTGGAAGGAGTGGGGGATTCTCCACCTCCAAAGCCTCATTTTCGGTGCCCTCAAAGAGTTGCAGCGTCTCTGTTTGCAACAGGGGCATGCAAGGACTGGGAGGCACAGGGCCGGCCAGGAACCTTGATTGTTTCTGTGCCATAGCCTCTTAGATTTTTCTTTCCTGAGGGCAGGTTTGGAGGCTTTTTGTTCCATTTTTTGAGTGGTTCACTGGCAGAGCCAGAGACCAACTCACGACATGCAAGGACTGGGAGGCACAGGGCCGGCCAGGAGCCTTGAGTGTTTCTGTGCCAGAGCCTCTAGATTTTTCTTTCCTGAGGACAGGTTGGAGGCTTTTTGTTCCATTTTTCGGAGTGGTTCACTGGCAGAGCCAGAGACCAACTCACGACATGCAAGGACTGGGAGGCACAGGGCCGGCCAGGAGCCTTGATTGTTTCTGTGCCATAGCCTCTAGATTTTTCTTTCCTGAGGACAGGTTGGAGGCTTTTTGTTCCATTTTTCGGAGTGGCTCACTGGCAGAGCCAGAGACCAACTCACGACATGCAAGGACTGGGAGGCACAGGGCCGGCCAGGAGCCTTGATTGTTTCTGTGCCATAGCCTCTTTGATTTCCCTTTCCTGAGGGCAGGTGTAGAGGCTTTTTGTTTCAACACACGAATGGCACTTTCTGTTGAGGCACTTAGAATACAGGAGGCAGGGAGGGCTAACTCGTGGAAGGAGAGAGCCCAGTCCCTGTGGAGGTAAAATCTGCTCAAAAAAGGCAGCTTGAGCCTAGAGTCTCTGCTCTTCTCTAGTGGAGAAAGACCTGCAGGTCTGGGGAATATGAGATTACCTCAGACAGAGGGAACATTTAAGATGTGTATCCCCCTGAGGCAAAGTTGCTCCACAGTCAGAGCATTTTAAAAGAAAAGGAAAGACATTATCTTATCTGATAGTCGAGACAATCCGTGGACTTATCCAGGAGCTAGTAGTCGGAGATCCTTTCGCTGGCTAGGCGGAAAAGGAACTGCCTAGGTAGCTACATTGGGGATGCGGGGGGGGGGAGTGGGAGGGGCATATGTAAATCTTTAATTTTAGCTAGTATGTCCGAGATTCTACGCATGCGCGGGAGTAAACCCATTTGTGTGCATTTCACAGACCACACGAAGAAGAAACTATACTTGCCGATTCCTGAAGACCCCGGGACTCACCTCTCGCCTCCCGCATCACCACTCGATTTGCGTCGGGCACTCTTGGCGAACGGACCTGACGTCGCCTCCGACTCTCTCTGCGCGCTTATGCCGGATTGCTAGCCAAACGGCTGGGCACCTAGGAAGGTGTTCCCGGACTTTACAAATGCCGGCTCTCAAGGGGCTGCTTCCCAAGCTGCCCCCCCGGACTTCCCTCTGGTCTTTGGGTTCACCGGCAGTATTAGTTGCAGCTTCTCGTGTCCTCAGGCGTTGGTGTGGGACGAGCCAGGCAGCCGGTCAATGAAAAAAGAAAAAGGTGGGGCCCCGGTCACGGCCCTCCTGGGTCGTCTCACCTCTCCGCCTGGGAGCGAGCGCTGTCCAGCCAATCGGGACCGTGTTTTTCCTCCACCAGACCCGTCTATTTGCCTTTTGAATCACGTCGGGGTCACCAGGAAATGAAGCAGCAAATTAGGGAGTTATGGAACTCCGAGTGGCAAGTTTACTCTTACCAAGGCTACCTGGACGTGCGGGTACAAGGATGAGGAAAACTCACGACAACTGTGCTGTAGATGAAATCAAAAATGGTTTATTGATGACACCAGCTGGTGGGGTTTGCCAGCAGAACACGGCTGCTATCAGGGGCAAAGGCCCCGGTCATTCTCAGTACAAAACATTTATACCCCCAATGGCGGCATCTCGGAAAAGCCCGCCTCCTTAATGGATTTTACACAATCATAATTGGCTGGTGTCTCATGGCATTTCATTAATCCAATAAAACATTACATTTCCATTAGCATCACATCTAAAAGTCCCACCTATGTGTTAGAACAATGGGCTTTACTAAGTTAGTTCTTTCTCACAGTACATATCAGTGGCCTGGGACGTTCATGTACCCGGTTTGCAACATTTCACATTCTGCCTTTTCCCTGCCAGCAAAGGATGGGGCTGAATCCCTCCGTATGCGCAGTTCTTTTCCCTTTTGGCACAAACGTCTCCCATTAGCACATCCTGTACTGTTAGACCAATCTACGCCCCACGTTATCTCACGTTAGGCACGGGTGTACATCAGCAAGTCACAGCATAGATTAGAAGTGCCAATCACAGTGTTATTTTCACGGAACAAGTGCCTGCCTGATTCTTGGCACCGAAACCCACTTTCAAGCTCTACACGTGTGCAGCATCACTCTCTGACTGTACTCCTGCACAGAAAAGTACCAAAAACCGCTTTAAGGGGCAGGGAGTTCCACTGTTGAACACCTCTCACAGTCAGGAGTTCTTCCTAATGTTCAGGTGGAATCTCCTTTCTTGTAGTTTGAAGCCATTGTTCCTCATCCTCGTCTCCTGGGGACCACTCTCCAATATTGGGACCAAAAGGGTTATGAATACGGTTTTGGTCAACTTTAGATTTGGTTTGGTTATTTGGGTTACTGATTCAGAAAATTGCATTGGATAGACCACATTAGCTCTAGTCTCTGATACAGTCATCAGCTCAACCACAGAAAACAAAATTGAATAATCTAGAGCTGATGTGGTAGTAGTAACCTTTCATGAGTATACAGCCTCTTCCTTCCCATCCCTGTTGCCTCAGCACTATAAGAAGGTTTTGCAAGACCAGTCGCTCTCGTTGCCGCGTGGTTTCGTGGCAACAGTGTAGTAATGGTGAGGCCACAGGCCATATTTTAATTCTTGCGGACCACTGGTGGTCCACGGACCACAGGTCTAGATCCAAGGAAGTTATGCTACCCCTTTATTCCGCCTTGGTCAGACCACACCTGGAATAGTGTGTCCAATTCTGGGCACTGCAATTTAAGACAGATGTTGACAAGCTGGAAGGTGTCCAGGGGAGGGTGGCTCATATGATCAAGGGTCTGAAGAACAAGCCCTATGAGGAGCGGCTTAAAGAGCTGGGCATGTTTAGCTTGAAGAAGAGAAGGTTGAGAGGAGACATGATAGCCATGTATAAATATGTGAGAAGTCATAGGGAGGATGGAACAAGCTAGTTTTATTTTCTATTTTCTTTGGGATCTGGGGAAGGGGGGTTATTGTTATTTGTTAGTGTATTCCGGCATGGAATGTTTACCGTTTTTTGTTGGAAACTACCCTGAATCCCTTTGGGAAAATAGGGCAGTATATAAATAAATAAATTATTATTATTATTATTCAAATAGTAGCCCAATTGAAATCAATGAGCCTTAAGTTGATCATGGCCAACTTCATTTCCATTTTTGTTTAATGAGTTTGATCTAAGCATAACTGGATTGGATTCAACCCAATGTTTTGTGTGTGCGTGTGTGTGTGTTTCTCCAAGGAAATCATTTATTCCCTATGGGTATACCAAAAATAGGTCCTTTTGTTAAAACATACATCTCATTCTAAATGCGACAGCACACTAAGGGTTAAATGCCATATCATTATAAGTAATGTTCATATTTTTCATGCATCCCATTAAAACAGTTTAGTTCTGAATCATTTCCCCGTATACATGTGTTTTAAGGGTGTATAATTAAGTGGTTACAAGTTGTTAAGCACTTGATGAAGTGTGAACCAACCAGTGATTTGTTTTCCATATTTACATCAACCCGCCCCCAACTCAGAAATGACAGAAGGATGTTTTTCATCCTCTACTTTCTTCACCAGATTACAAAGTGATTGGTAAGGTCATTTTAATTCTTCCAATCCCATTAAAAACAAATACCAAGGGAATCATAATCAAAACATAGTAGGTGATAAAACTCAGGATGCCACTTCTGAAAAATATCCCTAATTGGAAAACCTGCAACAGCCGTGACAAATGAGCATTTGGGATGTCTTCTCAGTTAACATATTATATGTCTTTTGTGAGACCTGACTCACATTGCATGTTAAAATATTGCTATAGCAATACTATTGTGTTATACAAAGTAATGCCCTTTGTTCCTTACCCCATCTGTATTTCTGCAATTTTTTAAAAGGTGTTTGCCTCATGTTTTTGATTGGAAACATATCCAGATATGTTTCATGCCATCTTACACTCTCTAGTTTTTTTAAAAAAATGAAATAGCCATCTTTGTAATTAAAAAACTATACATTTAAATTCAGTTGCCAGACTTAACTAAAGATGACCCATTGGCTCAATTGGTGAATTAACACCTATATAAATCTCATTGATTCATCAACTCAAGTTGGAAGTAGCATAGCTCAATGCTATAGTGTATACCAGTGGTTCCCAAAGTTTTTGGCCTACCGCCTCTTTCCAGAAAAATGTTTTTACTCACCGCCCCCTAGAAACATTAATTTTTAATTTTTAATAGCAATTAAACAGAAAGATATGTATATTAATGTTTCTACATTTTTCGTAAAATATAGTAAAGAAAGGTGTTAATTACAAACATTGAATTCCAGACATAATCACAAAAACAATGTGATTTGGGGAATATGAGCAACTGTGTCCCCGCAAGTTGGAATCCCCG
Organism: Anolis apletophallus; assembly: GCA_030556195.1. NCBI lineage: Eukaryota > Metazoa > Chordata > Lepidosauria > Squamata > Anolidae > Anolis > Anolis apletophallus. Next base: position 888 of record JARBWK010003623.1, on the reverse strand, counting down.
GGCAGGCGTTGCCGTGGAAACCGCAGCGCACACCTCCTTCCTCTTGTCAACCCTGCCCATGGCGCAGTCCTGTGTATCACCTCTTTCTTCCAACGGGGACGTCCCTCGCAAGCGTCGAACCTGCAAATGGCAAGCCTGGCTCACGCCACCACCCTCTTACAGAGGTTCAGTGCCCCCCAAATTCTCCTGAGCCTCCCAGCGCCCCCTTGGATCGCCCCACCACCCACCAGGGGGCGGTAACGCCCACTTTGGGAAACATTGCTAGACTCATGAGATATTTGTTTTTGTTTTTTTTAAAATAATTTTTATTGAAAGTTTTGGTTACATCTGAATAAAAGATAGAAAAGGGTTTTCGGGCTAGGAAAGGTTAAGGGTCGGGGAAGAGAGGAGGGTTAGGGAAGGGAAGGGGTGGGAATAGGAGGTGTTGGGGGTAATGTTGATTGAACCGGGATCCTGCGGGGAAAACCACCGGGCAAGGGTAGTGAGATAGGATAGAAAGAAAAGGAAAAAGAAGGGGGATTCTTGCTGAGTTCCATCTTCCAGGAGCCTGGTTTCATTCTGACATATCTAATACAGTTCTTTTATTCTTTAAAGTGTCACTTCTTTCTTTCTGTTCGTCTTCTTTAGTTGTATGTCCATGTCAGGTCTTCTTATGTCCCTTGAAACTATTATCTTTTTACTATTATTTCTATATCTCTCCTCAGTTTTTAACCCTTCAATTAGGTGATTAGAGTGCCCATGACCATTAGCTAGTATTTGTCGGTTAGGTAGTTAGTTCTGTTCGTTCCTTTTTCCCTGAGGTCATATCTAACCATTTTCTTTAGGGATTCTGCTTCTCCTTCATCCGCCTCTGGGGATCATGTTTCCAGAGGCCATAGCTTGTAGTCA
>JARBWK010003622.1:0-11980 GCA_030556195.1 Anolis apletophallus | reverse complement strand
TTTTGTATTGTTCGTCCTACTTTAGATGTTAAAATGTCTTTGCAAGAAATATTTTGTTTAAAAAATAAGTAAATAGCATCATCTTTATGGAGGCATGTACTGAGACTATTGGGGATACAACTGGCATTGAGGGTGTATTTGATTTGATTGTGTTTCCTCCCCATAGCCATGCCCCGGATTACCCATAAGGCCAATGAGGCCATGGCCTAGGGGCGCAAGCTGGGGGCGCAGATCACGGACCAAAAAAACCCAAAACTGGTCTGCGCCCCTCTTTCCCCCTATCTCCTCGCTCCTCTCCTGGCAAAATCTCTGCTCCGTCCCCTCCGTCGCTCGCTCTCTCTCTCTCTCTCTCTCTCTCTCTCTCTCTCTCTCTTACTCTCTCTCTTGCACGCTCTCTCTCTTGCTCTCTCTCTCTCTCTCTCTCTCTCTCTCTCTTGCTCTCTCTCGCTCTCTCTCTCTCTCTCTCTCTCTCATGCCCTCTCTCATGCCCTCTCGCACACGCTCTCTCTCACGCATGCTCTCTCTTGCTCTCTCTTGTGCATGCTCTCTCTTTCTCGCTCTCTCTCTTTCGCGCACTCTCTCTCTCTCTCTCTCTCTCATGCACACTCTCTCTCTCTCTCTCGCACTCTCTCTCTCTTGTGCGCGCCTTTGGAGCGAGTTTGCACTTGCTGCGCTCTCCCCAAGCCTCCCGACTCCGGAGGAGACCTTCAAAGCACAGTGGAGCTTTCCAGCCGGTGGGAATGGGGACCTTGGAGGTGGCCTAAAGGGGGCATAATTCCAAACTGTGGCCTAGGGTGCAAAAAAGTGTTAATCCGGGCCTGCCCATAGCAGAAATGGTTCCATCAATATTGATTAGCAGATCAGGATAGTTGGAGGGTATGACATAAGGCTGTGGTCTAAAGGCATCAATAAGGCAAAGGTTACACAGGTTTGCAAAACTGAGGGTCATACAAATTCTGCCCCCTCTCCCCCCCCCCCACACACACTTTTTCCTGGATTATGCTGAATGCAAACTACTTATGTACTCAGTTTGCTGCAACTGAATTGAGGGGGGAGGGGAGAAAGAGAGAGAAATCAAAACATTTTAAAAACAACAGAGAAGCTGGAATGGCAGAGGATTAGTTGGGGTTGTTGGGAGGTTAGAAGGTATGTGTTTTGGGTGATGACTTGAGAGAGGAGCCAAGTTGCAGAGAGGACAGAGCTCTTGGAACACATCGATGGCAAGTCCATTTAATAGGGACATACCAGTCTGTCTTCATTCCAGCTGGTGTTGCCAGGTGTCATGAGATACTCGCACATCTATTAGTAATGCATCAAACCTAAACACTCCATTTTGGGAATATGATTAATTGCACACAACATGGTCCAGTACAGGAGTGAAAATAACATGAATCTTCTCATCTTGCTGGGCTGCATTTCTCAGCATCTCTCACCATACAAGCTAGGACTGCTTTGGATTTGCAGTCCACAACCAACAAAGGACTAGTCATGAATCTCCTGGGGTTCTGGAAACTCAGAAACCAATCCATTAGTACGGAAATGCAATGTGCCTATCAAAGAAAATGTCCTCCTGTGGATTTCAAGTTGTGTATTGCTTTTAAGGATCAACAAACCCAACCTCTTGTTCTTTTTTTATTCTTCTTTGATTTGCATTCCTCTCTTTGTAGTCGAGCCAGGAAGCCCCAGACCCAAAAGAACCAACTGCAGAGAGTCCCCAGTATTCCTTTTGGCCCATGGCCTAAGTTGCACCAGTACCAGACTCCTTTTTCCCCTCCCCTTCTGCCTCACTCAGTTCCATACATCACACTGCACCAACTTTGTCCCTCCCAGGAAACCCAGCCACCATTACCTCCCATCTCCACATTTACAACACTTCATACAGCACATAGTATGGAAGACATTTTGGCCACACGTTACAAAACAATAAATAAACACTCTGCCATTTCTCCCATCGTTTCCTCTCCTCTCTTCCCCTCTCTCCTATCCTTTCTCCGGCCTGGGGGAAACATATCCCACCTCTAAAACAACAGCTTTTGGAGTAGTTCAGCCCAAAGAAATCTCTTCAGGGGGTGGGCGATGGACAGAGATTGATGCCAAAAGAAGATCTAGTTCTCTCAAGTACTGTGCCTCTGTTTGCCCTTTTCTGATTGTTTTTCTTCTCCTGGACTGCTTCTGACGCTTCTCCCTGAGCCAAGAAGCCTCGCTATTCATCATGGACCCTCCCTGCCTGGGAGAGATAGTTTCATCAAGGACCCTGAAGCGAATTCAAGATCCCTTCCTGGCTGGAAGCAGTCAGAGAGCCAAAATTACATCTATGGGCTTTTGAGGGGTTTTGAACCTGCAGCCCAAGCCTCTGCAGAGTGGGATATGTAGTTCGCCCAAGGACACTGGTTCTGGACTCCTCTTGCTGCTATTCTCACTGCTTTGCACCCCAAGCCCCAAAGGCTCTGCAGTTCACCCAAGGACAGTAATTACATCAAGGAGAACTACAACTCCCAAAGGAAGGCAGCACTGCGCTGCTTGTCTTAAAGATCATAACTCTGGGAGCAAGAACTGTATGGGAAAATCTGGGAAATTGCTGGGGATCCCCCTGTATGTACAGTGTGGCTTCATAAGTTTTCCCTTTGACTCCTTGTAGCCTTTCCCTTCCCCCCTTTCCCATGTAAAGAAAGATTGCCTGTATTTTGCTATTGTGTCAACTGAGAGGAAGTAACTGAATTCCCATCCTAAACCCTTTTTCGGATCACCATTGTTCTATTGCATGAGCTAATTCTGATGGAAATTCCTCGTTATGGATAAGCGGGAGCACTAGCCTCCAAGCCCCACGTTTCCATCAGCCTGAAGGGAGGATTAATCGTCGGAGTTTAGCCCAGTTGATTCGCCCTTTGGACCTGGACATAAAATGTTTGTTTTTCACAGCAGGGATCCGTCCCTGGCTTCGGACCCCAGGGGTGTCCCACAATAACCTTTTGTCACCAAAAGGTCTGAGTGCATTTCTGGCGTCAGGCCTCTTCCCCTTTTCCCCTTCTCATTCCCATGAGTGAGACATCAACTTCATTAATCCTATCACTCCAGGTATCAGTCAGGTCGTTTACCTGAAAGGGACTCTTTTGTTGTATCCACATGCAAATATTGACAGCCATTTCCGTCTAAAGCTTCCCTTCCTGGAACTCCATATATGGCCATGACTCCTGATTGGCTGGGGTAGCGAATAGGAGTGAGCGCCGATAGGCTCCTCAGAGCCGGTCAACACCCCAGCCATCAGCTAATCTACCAATCATGGACGGAGCCAGCCCAGAAGGGGGCAGGCGGGAATTTCAATTGTTTTGACAGTTCTGTAACCTTTAAAAACCAATGTTTTGAATGTACATGCATGCGTCTTTGCGGGATCAGGGAATTTGCGGTCGCATCCTACTCAGCTGAGCAGAATAAACAATTTCGTGGCATCTACCTAACAGATTGGTGAGCATAATTGGGTCCAAGGGAGGCGGATAGATTACGAGGGCCTAACCGCTCCTGGCTCGCCAGGTTAACTGAACCCTCGCGGGCTCTGCTCTGTGGTCGGTCCACAAGACTTGCCCGGTTGTCGGAGCAGCCGGTCTGGGGAAGTGACGGTTGTTCGATAACAGTTTTTGGCTTACCCAGATGGGACCCTTCTGGAGGGGTTCCGACTAAATTTTAGGGACAACTAAATTTCCAGAAGGCACCTGGTCCAAGGACTTCTCGACCAGACTATTTGGGGAAGCGATTGGGTTCTTGGGAAGGGACGCCTTCTTCCAGGATTCAGAGTTTTACGCTCGCTCAGATCGTATTCCCAAACATCTGGCTGGTCTTCAAGTTCTGGCCAAAGGAGCCAGGGAGCGCCTTGACTCCCAAAGGTAGAGCCATCGAAATTGTAAACCGGTAAAAAGCAGCCGGGAAAACGTCGCCCGCACGTAGGTTGACGGATACTGGTTGATCTCTGCGTGGATCTTCAGGTATCCTGTAACAAAAGGTCCTGCGTCCCGGGCGGCAACATCTGGCACTCACTGCGAGCTAGGGCAGTCCAATCTTGCTGTTACAGGCCTGGCCCCAGGTGATTGGCCTCCTTGGGTTACTGGTACCGAACTTTGGGGATCCTTGAGTGTGTACGGCTGTCGTCAGGCGTCCCCTTAATCGGCCACGGGTCGAGGGCTTACCACTAACATGGGAGCTTGTTCTAGCCGCGAAATGCGCCTCATCCTGAGTGAACATCTGTAGGGAAGGTTTTGGCAGATCAGGATGAGATAGCAGGGAACTCACTTGCTTAGCCAAATAGTGGTCAGAACATGTGTGCAGAATGGCCCCTCCGGCCTTTTGTTGTGGTGGAAAGGGCAGCTTGGCTTAGGAAACCGAGTGGAGGAAGCTAGACTGTGTTGTGTGTTCTTGGATTGCACCGGGAGGTGAGCCGATAGGGAGAAGTCACCCATCTCTGCCATGCAAGGAGGCTGGGGACACCCTTCCTTCTCAGAGATCCCTTCCAGACCCTTTTATTCTCTCCTCCTCGGAGGAAGAATCCCTTTTTTTGCATTTGCTTGCCCCCATTCTCTCCTTGTCCCATTTTCCTTGCCCTCTCTGCCCCCAAACCTTTCCCTTTGCCAATGAAGTCCTGTCTTACAGCTACCCCCCCTTGAATCCCACCGTTTTCCCTTTGCCCCTTCAAAGGGAACCTTAGAGGGTGACTTTCCTCACCTTTTGTCCACTCTTGGAAATTGGAACTCTGCCAAAATGCTTTAGATCTCTCTTTCTCCCCCTGCCTGTCCCCTTGAGAAACCCTTTTCTTTCTCCCATGCCTGCCAGCCAAAAATTTGCCTCGCCTCTAGCATCATTTTCCTTATTTTTCCTTTCTGTGTGTCTGCTTCATCAGGCACATGGCCCCCCCTGCTTTAGTTACAGGGGTCCCAAGTAGAAAACCCCCAGTATCCTTCTCTAGAACCCCTAACCTTGCCATCCCCAAAGTTTCCTGCCTCTAGTTCCCTCCTTCCTTTGCCCTTAGCAAACTACACATCCCTGCTTCCACATTTCGCTTTTCTTGACTCTTCTCCTCTCTGCCCCCCTAGGGGCCAAAAGAGAAAGGTTTCTTTCCCATGTACTTTGTCTGTTTTCTCCCATTCCTGTGGATTCCTTTTGCTAGGCTCACTGCCAAATTTTCCCTCCTTGATCTCTCCTTCAACAACTCTCTTGGTCCTTGAAAATCACCATTTTCCCTTCTACAACTGTTTGAGTCTTTTTTCCCCTAATTTTCTGGATAAATCTGGTGATTCCTATCCTTTGCTGTCTCTCCAAAGCCACATGTCTTTTTCCCTTTGCTGCTCTGTAAATCTGCCTCTGCCTTTTTGTGTATCCTTTTCTTCCAAAGGCAAGCCTTGGTCTTTCCCTTGGCTAAGGTCCTTTTTTCATTCCTACCAATACTCTATGTGGCCTCCTGCCCCTTCTTCCTATAGACTGGGCACTGGGTTCTCCATTTCTTCTTTCCCTGCTCAGTGGAAAGATGGAAGAATGGACTGCCTGTTTGTTTTTTTCCTTACTATGCTCTCCTTCTCTCCTGAAACTCTTCAAATGTATGAATGTGTGATTTTCTTCCCCTTGGAAAGTGGGGTGGGTTCTGCTTAAGGTGTTTTCTCTTAGCTATTTCTCTCATTGTGATAAGGGTTAAGGAAAGGAGTAGGGAAACCGCAGCCAGCATGATGGGACTCTGAGTGTGTGAGTTCTAGTTGGTGTGTTTCTCTCTGTCTTCCCCTCTGTCTCCCTGAAGCAATGAAAGAAGGGCATTCCTTGTGTTTTCTGATCTTCAAACCTCTCCTCCTGGGAATTGTAGTAAGGGGGGAGAAGTTCTTGTTTTTTTCTCCTTTAAAAGATGTATGTCTGGGCTTTTGTCTCTCCTGAACTCCTGCTTCTGACCAGCCTCCATTGTTCTATTTTCTCACCTGCCCTGAGGCCTGTAGCCAGGGATTAGTTTAAACCTCCTCTCTTTTGTGTATGTATGTGTGAGTGTGCTTTCCTTCCGAAGGAAAGCGATGGGTGCTGCTTGAAGTGGGTTTCTTTAGACTTGTGTAAATGTGTATGTTTTTTTCCTCCTTTCCTCTTTCAGTTTGTAGGGGGGAGGTTGGGGTGAGGAACTGGGGAACTCTCTGTCGATTGAAGGGAGCTCTGAGTTGTAAGCTCTTAGGGAAAAGGGCTAGGAGTATCCCTGTGATGTGGGCTTTGACTTTCCCCCTTTCCTCTCCTCTTGCCTCCCTGGGTAGATGGAAGAGGATACCTCTGCACTTCTTCTCTTTTGTTCCCTTCTTCTGACCTCTCCTCCTGGGAAGTGTGCGGAATGAGAAGAGGGGGAATGGGTTGCTGTTTTTCCTCTATGGGTATATGTATGTCTGGGTCTTTGTCTCCCTATGGGAAATGGGTTTTTCTCGCTCTGCTTTGCCTTAAGTGGAAACTTCCTGTGTGTCCAAACCTCTATTGTTCTCTTTTGCTCTATCTTCCCAAGCCAGGGATTAGTTTAATGCCTGGAAAAAAGGAAGTCTCCTTGTGTGTATGTGCGTGTGTTAGAAAAAGTGCTCTTTTGTTATATGACCTGTCTTCTCCACTGGGAACCACGTTTTTCCCTAAAAGCTTTTCTCCTTGCAAAAGGACTTTTTTTTTCCTCTCAGCTTCTTTAGTCAATCCCTCTCCCACTCGGTCTTCTCTCTGGTCCTATGTCCTCCCATCCCCTGGTATGTGCCTGTGTGTGTGAGCGTTTAACTTTTCCCCCATAGAGGGCCAAGGGCCAAAGGATGCTGTTTGCCCAAGCACACGACGCAAAAAAGGTCAGAGGGGGTCCCCAGGCGCAGAAGGAAGGACATGGAGGGTGCCCTCTCATGAGTGCTGTGTCAGGAAGACAGCAAGTGGGGACCAAAATGGCTAAAATCTTCACATAGGTATGTATGGTTTCCCTTCCTTTCCCTTGTACTAACTCCCCAAGGACTAGAAGGGATGGCTGGGAGGGATGGGGAACTATAATTCTCTCTAAGCTCTCCTAGAACTGTTTTTCTAAGTCTACCACGCGAGATTGTCTTGGACCTGCTGACGCTGCCCACGAGGATGCCAAGCTGGAGCCTCCAGATGCTTGCTGACATCTATCCTGATGGGCCAGCTTCTCTGCCAGACGAAGAGGATCGTGGATGGAATCTAAGGAGAGGAACCTGTAGGCGCCATTCCGGAAGGTGCCCCCAGGGACTCCCCAATGAGGACTGCCACAGATCCAGGACGTCTGCTGAGCCAGCTTAAAGAAACACCTGCGAAGGCCAAGCCTCACCCCTCGTGGACCTGCACTTTGTTTTCCTCTTCACTGCTACTTGAGAGACCAACTTCCTGCATCTCCCCCCCCCCTCCTTCAAGAACTCCCATTCACCCTATGGGACCTCCACATCTGCCAAACGACACCAGGCACAGTATTCACTGGGTGGCCACCGCTGAGCGTGAGTGGCAAGGTCTCCCTCCATAGAAGCCTCTATCTTCCAGCTCCAAAGTGGGGATTTGTAGTCGAGCCAGGAAGCCCCAGACCCAAAAGAACCAACTGCAGAGAGTCCCCAGTATTCCTTTTGGCCCATGGCCTAAGTTGCACCAGTACCAGACTCCTTTTTCCCCTTCCCTTCTGCCTCACTCAGTTCCATACATCACACTGCACCAACTTTGTCCCTCCCAGGAAACCCAGCCACCATTACCTCCCATCTCCACATTTACAACACTTCATACAGCACATAGTATGGAAGACATTTGGCCACACGTTACAAAACAATAAATAAACACTCTGCCATTTCTCCCATCGTTTCCTCTCCTCTCTTCCCCTCTCTCTCTATCCTTTCTCCGGCCTGGAGGAAACATATCCCAGCTCTAAAAACAACAGCTTTTGGAGTAGTTCGGCCCAAAGAAATCTCTTCAGGAGGGTGGGTGATAGACAGAGATTGATGCCAAAAGAAGATCTAGTTCTCTCAAGTACTGTGCCTCTGTTTGCCCTTTTCTGATTGTTTTTCTTCTCCTGGACTGCTTCTGACGCTTCTCCCTGAGCCAAGAAGCCTCGCTATTCATCATGGACCCTCCCTGCCTGGGAGAGATAGTTTCATCAAGGACCCTGAAGCGAATTCAAGATCCCTTCCTGGCTGGAAGCAGTCAGAGAGCCAAAATTACATCTATGGGCTTTTGAGGGTTTTGAACCTGCAGCCCAAGCCTCTGCAGACTGGGGTATGTAGTTCGCCCAAGGACACTGGTTCTGGACTCCTCTTGCTGCTATTCTCACTGCTTTGCACCCCAAGCCCCAAAGGCTCTGCAGTTCACCCAAGGACAGTAATTACATCAAGGAGAACTACAACTCCCAAAGGAAGGCAGCACTGCGCTGCTTGTCTTAAAGATCATAACTCTGGGAGCAAGAACTGTATGGGAAAATCTGGGAAATTGCTGGGGATCCCCCCCTGTATGTACAGTGTGGCTTCATAAGTTTCCCCTTGACTCCTTGTAACCCCTTGCCCCCTCCTTCCCATGTAAAGAAAGATTGCCTGTATTTTGCTATTGTGTCAACTGAGAGGAAGTAACTGAATTCCCATCCTAAACCCTTTTTCGGATCACCATTGTTCTATTGCATGAGCTAATTCTGATGGAAATTCCTCGTTATGGATAAGCGGGAGCACTAGCCTCCAAGCCCCACGTTTCCATCAGCCTGAAGGGAGATTGATCGTCGGAGTTTAGCCCAGTTGATTCGCCCTTTGGACCTGGACATAAAATGTTTGTTTTTCACAGCAGGGATCCGTCCCTGGCTTCGGGACCCCAGGGGTGTCCCACAATAACCTTTTGTCACCAAAAGGTCTGAGTGCATTTCTGGCGTCAGGCCTCTTCCCCTTTTCCCCTTCTCATTCCCATGAGTGAGACATCAACTTCATTAATCCTATCACTCCAGGTATCAGTCAGGTCGTTTACCTGAAAGGGACTCTTTTGTTGTATCCACATGCAAATATTGACAGCCATTTCCGTCTAAAGCTTCCCTTCCTGGAACTCCATATATGGCCATGACTCCTGATTGGCTGGGGTAGCGAATAGGAGTGAGCGCCGATGGCTCCTCAGAGCCGGTCAACACCCCAGCCATCAGCTAATCTACCAATCATGGACGGAGCCAGCCCAGAAGGGGCAGGCGGGAATTTCAATTGTTTTGACAGTTCTGTAACCTTTAAAAACCAATGTTTTGAATGTACATGCATGCGTCTTTGCGGGATCAGGGAATTTGCGGTCGCATCCTACTCAGCTGAGCAGAATAAACAATTTCGTGGCATCTACCTAACAGATTGGTGAGCATAATTGGGTCCAAGGGAGGCGGATAGATTACGCCAGGTTAACTGAACCCTCGCGGGCTCTGCTCTGTGGTCGGTCCACAAGACTTGCCCGGTTGTCGGAGCAGCCGGCTGGGGAAGTGACAGCTGTTCGATAACAGGGTGTGTATACGTGCCTATGTTAGGAATAAATTAATAACACATTTTCTGTTGTGATGTTTTTCAATTGGGAAATTGGATGGGTAGGATGCCTTGAGCAATTCTGTGTTTCAGAGGGAACCTATGGTGTAAATCAAGGGTGAATGAAGTGTGAGACAGTGGCCTCATATGGTTCCCAATAATTTTCCTATAATCATTGACCTCTACAGACAAGCCTTTTGACTGCAGTCAAGTTGACTTGGATTTATGGAGACTGTATACATGAGAAACTTCCAAGCCATCCTGTTTTCAACAAACTGCTCCGGTCTTGCAGACTCAAAGTAATGGCTTCCTTCATTAAGCACATCTACCGGGAATGCGGTCTTCCTCTTTTCCTGCTACCTTCTGCCTTCCAAAGCAACACTGTCTTTTCTAATGAGCCAGCTCTTCTCATGATATGGCCATAATATGACAGCCTCCGTTTATTCATTTTGACTTCTTGGGAGAATTCAGGCTTGATTTCCTTATGGACTCATTTATCAGTCCTTTATAGCCATTCATGGTATATAGTGCCACATTTCACATTTCAAATGAGGCGATTTTCTTCCCATCAACGTTCTTCAATGTTCAGTTATCACAATTGTACACAGTAGGAAATACAGGTTGAACATCCTTTATCGGGGATTTAAATATCCTCCAAAATCCAAAACTGTCCACATGGGTGGTTGAAATAATGACACCTTTGCTTTCTGATAGTTCTGTGTACACAGATTCCAGAATTCTTTGCCAGAGAAGGATAAAGACTTCGTGAAATACAACTTCCAGGATTCTGTAGCATTCATTCTATACTGCAGGTACATCCAAAGTTATAACCATCCCGGTTTCACCTGCCACCAATTTCTGAGGTTGCAGAGATGTGGACATCTGGAAACAGAGCACCCTTTACCTTTAGCAACCCTACAAAAAGTATCAGCTAGAGGGGACTAGCTTATTCTCCTCACAGGATTCTCTACAAAGCTGTAAATCCAGGTCTTGGGCCATTAAAAAATATATGGACTGCACTGGTTGATCTTCTCATTGCTTTTTCATCACACAATAGACTTTTTGTTTTAAGAGGACAACCAACATGTACCTTCTTCAAAAGGAAGAGAGAAGATGTTATGAGGGAATAGAGACAGCAACATGGCTCATCATCTTGCCAAAGAACAGCTGGTAGAATATAAAGAGGCCTTTGAACTGTTCAACAGAGTTGGAGATGGAACCATCACCACTGTGTAGAAGGACAGTTACATCAAGAAGGAGATCCGAGAGACTCTTTGAGATTTCAACAAAAACAGTTATGGTTACATCAGCATGGCAGAGCTACAGCACATTATGACCAAACTGGGAAAGCTGATAAACAGAACAGATGAGATGATGAAGGAAATGGATCTGGATGGAGAAAGAAGAGTGTACTATGAGCAGTTTGCATTGACAATGATGGAGAAATAAAGGCAGCCAAGATGAAACACTGGAGGTGAAAGTGAGGATGTTCTCTCTCCTGCTAGTGTTTTCATTGCTTACAATAGGAGTAATCCCTCCTATTCTAAACAATGAGGGGACATTTATTCAAACCAGTACCAGGTATGGCCTGATGGATGAGAATAACATCAGATTAATAGTTTCTCTTTTCATTATTTAGTGGAAATGTAGAGAATTGTAACCAGCCCTCCATATTTGCATGCTTAACTTTTTGAAGTTGATTATTTACAGATTTGATTAATATGTTACCTCTAGGAATATCTAAATACTCAGGAATATCTAGGTACACAGTAGTCAACCCTTTGACCATAGAGTCATACTGGAGGATCTCTAGAGAGTCTTAGAAGAAACACCTCTCTAGGAATACCTATATTTTCCAACACGATTCTGGAAGATGCAGATAATTCCTAAAGAGCTGTTCAGTGGAGTAAAAAATTGAAGGGAGAGGGTGTTAATTGTTGGTTTTCTCAGTGTCACAGGGGACCTCTTCAAAAGTGGAGAGCCTATTGTACATCAACAAAACACTGGGAAAATATGTTCTAATTTCCCCCCCCTCTTAATATGATGTGAATGACAACATTACAATTTCGAATAAATATACAACACACCAATAGGCATAGCCAAACAATTAGTTTCTATGTTTATTTATTAATTCACATATGGCAGAAGTCAAATTCTGGTGCATTGCTGGTGTCTTAATGCTAATGTATTTTTACCTGCATGGCTCAATGTACCTTTTCATGCAAGTGGCTCCATTACCTTTGTGACCTAAGTTTAAAGCAAGGAGTCCTCGATGATAGTCAAGTTATGGTCTTGAATATACTGAAGCAAGATCTGCCCTCTCCTGTCAATGGTGTGAAGCCAGTGCTTAAGTCCTTCGGATCCACCCTGGTTTTCCCAGAATTCCTTATCAACATACAGCGATTGTAAAAGCAGGTTTGTAAACATCCCGACTTTAGCACAGTCACAGCTGTCTTGGGGAAACCTGATGATGAGCATTAAAGAAGGAA
>JARBWK010003621.1:0-11983 GCA_030556195.1 Anolis apletophallus | reverse complement strand
GGGCAATGGCTGCTGCTCCCTACATGTCTCTCAGCCCCTAACTCACAGTAAGGAAAGGCATCAAAGGGCAGGAGCAGGGGAGGAGGAGGAGGAGAAAGAGAAACAGCGAGAAAAGGCAAAAAAAGAGGGAGGGAGGCCACACTCTCTGCACACACACTCCCACAGCACAAGGGAAGGAGGCAACACACAAACCGGCAGTTGCTCTACAAGAGGCGGCTCGGCACGAGTGGGCCCCTAGGCCAGGAAGCAGCCACGGAGAACGGAAAAAAGCCAGAGGCGGCCAGCCAACTGCCCTCGGCGTGCGCACGCACGCCGGCCAAACGGAAGCAGCGTGCCCCTGCCTCCTCCTCCTCCTGCAGCCTCTCTACCTTCCTTCCCCAGGGCCCAAAAGGCCCATGCCTGCCCTGGGGAAGCAGCAGGCTCTGCCCACCGCCAGGCTACACTGGAAGGAAAGGAGGCAAAGCAGAAGGAAAGAGGTGAAGAAGATAGGAAGGAGAACGGACATGAAGGAAGGACAGATGACAGGACGGAGGAACAAAGAGGGAAAGTTGGGAGGGAAGGAAGGAGGGAAGGAAGGAAGAATAGAAAGTAGGAAGGAAAGACAAGAAGGAGAAAGGACACGAAGGAAGGAGAAAAGAAAAGGAGGGAGGTAGGGACAAAGGGAAAGAATGAATGATGGAAAGTGGGGAGAAAGGAGAGAGAGGGAAGGAAGGAAGGAAGGAAGGAAGGAAAGAAGGAAAGAAGGAAAGAGGAAAGATCGGCTGAGGAAAGAAGGAAAGAGGAAAGACTAGAAAGAGATAAACAAGGCAGGAACAGTAACTCTCCCAAACTTTGTTTTTGTACATCTTAAACAAGGGGAGTTTAGCGCCGGCACATGAGAAATGCATGTAGGAAACTTGTTCAGTAACTGGAATACGATTCAAAACAGAAAAGTTCCTCACCCCATTGAAGATTTCAGTGATGGATTAGGAAAGATGGCAGATTCTCTTCAGTATCTAGATTAAACCCCATCAGATGTGCCCAGTTTAGAAATGACTTGTAGTACATACTGTTTTACATTTTATCTGCATGTCTTGTCCACAAGGCACCATGATGCTGTTTTGATGTTATGATACTTGTCCACATTTTGGGACAGTAAGGAAGCCATCTTTCATACGTGGCGGTGGGGAACTCCAGCTTCCGACCCTGGATGGTGTGGCACTATGCCCGTCGCCAACAGTAAAAAGTTTTGGAGTCCATCTGGACACTCGGCTTTCCATGGAGACCCAGGTCTCCATGATCAGCCGAGTTGCGTTTTTCCATCTTTGCCAGTCTCGGAAGCTGGCCCCCTACCTGTCTTGTCGCGATCTGGCTTCGGTGATCCAAGCGATGGTCATCTCAAGACTGGACTACTGTAACGCTCTGTACATTGGCTCATTCTGCCAGTGACCCGGAAACTTAAGCTGGTGCAGAACACCGTCGCTCGTCTGCTCACAGGTTCGCCTGAGCCATCGCAATACACCCATCTTATGGGAACTGCACTGGCTACCTATTGAATTCCGGATCACTTTCAAAGTGTTAGGAAGGGTAACCTACACAATAAACATATACACATATACACACAAACATAAGCACACACATATACAAACACACATATACATAAAGCACACGCACATACACAATATACATATACACTATACATATACACATATACACACAAACAAGCACACATACACACATATATACATGCACTGAAATATACACATGCACACATACAAACATATCTGCTCTTACACACATATACACGCAAATACATATACACATATACATAAATACACACACATACATTCACATAGACACAAATATATATATATGTATACACACACACATACATACACACACAAAACACATATATTCCATAACACAAAGCAACCCCCCAACACTCATTTCTCAGACAGGGACCCTCCCCCTCTCCCGCTGCCTCTCCTTCCTGCATGGAAACACCCATTGGCCCACAGTCCCTTATTGCCCAAAACACACACACACATGTGTATACACACACAAATACACAAACACACACATACACATACAAAAACACACATATATACACATGCACACAATACATACACACACATATACATAACGACATACACACATATATGCATGCACATAAATATACACATACACACATATATACAACACATCTGCACTTACCCACATGTACACATATACATGCGAATACATATACACAAACACACATAAATACACATATACACAACTATATACACCTACATGCACACACAAAACACATATATACAGACTGGACCACATGGAAAGAGGAAAAGAAGGAAGAGGAGATAAAAGAAAATAAAAAATGAAAACAGGAAGGGAACAGGAAGGGAACAACAAAAGGAAGAAATAAATCCCAAATCATCCTGAGCAAACTACTAAAGGACTCTTAATGTTATCAACAAGAGCCAAAATGGCCATCTGTCAAGAGTCCTTTGATTGTGCTTTCCCACCATGTAGCTACGTAGAAAGGGTTAGCCACAGACTACAGCACAGCAACGCATGCACGGGTCAGCTAGTATTTTATAAAGGTTATGATTATTCCAAATAGTGTGAATGCCAATTAATCTCCAAAAGGGTCATGCTTCCAAAAGGCTATGGAGATTCCTGGTTTTCCAAAAGGTTATGATCTCTAAAAGGTTATGCCTTTCCAAAAGGGCAGACTCATAACACAAAGGATCCAGATATTCTCCAGCATTAATTTTTGCTTCTTTGGCTTGCAAGGCAAACACAGAGACACATCCATTCCTTCATTGTAACAAATGTTTTGATGGAATAGATCTTGTGAGAAAAGTTCATATAAAATATATTGGGATTTTAATAGTTTTGTTCTTCAGGCAAAAATCTTCTCATGTAGCAGCAGCTACTACATTTTTAAACTGTGGTGCTCTGATGTATATCTGTCAGTACACTTGCTATACAAAAAAGGACGAAAGTTGTAAAATAGACAAAGCATTCACAACCATAATGACGTGTGAGGCCCATCTTGTCTTCTGCACAAAAGAGAGCATGGTGTCCTTTCGACCCAGGGATGCGTGGTTTCACTATAGAGAGAGTAATAATGCAGGCAGAACATTACAGCCTGTTCTGAATGAAGAATCAAATATGGAATCCAAACAATTTTTTCATGAATGCTAAATTGAGAGCTTTTATAAATCTGTTATTACCAGGCAAGATTGTACCTTGACATGTGGTTAGATTCAGCTCTAGATGTTGCATTCAACTTTAGGCTAGTATCAAATGTGGAGTTCATCTGCTAATAACTTGATTCCACTGTAATTTATGTTATTGTCAGCTCCGGTTGGTTCGTTTCATGCCATAACGGACCAAGCCGATCGCGCCAAGTGATATGGACACTGCCGAGCGGGAAACCACCAGGCTCATCCCCGTTGATCTGCCAGATACCTTCCTGGCCATTGATAGGTGGACTGGCCATGTGGTCAAGCCTCGGCAGGAGGGGCACACCGGGGGCGGGCCGGGAGGGATTCTTGAGGAATGTTTGCGCGGGCTTTTCTTTAGTCTATCTTTGTTCAGCATGGAGTAAGGAGCTCAATAAAAGATCTATCCTTCAACTCAGCTTGGAGTGAGCCTGCTTTATTGGGACCCCCCTTTCCAAGCATTACATAAAGATAGACTCACCAACTTCTACGGCCGTGAAAGCCCTCCGACCGTAACCAACTTCGCAGAGATGTTTCAAGCCGAAGGGACGCCTCGCGAGGAGCAACCTCCGGTAATCCCAGACGAGGAGGAGGAAGACGAAAGCGGAGACGAGGTCGAAGCCGGAGCGTCCGGTGGAGAACCGCAGGTGGTGGTGCCCGGGATGGAAGATGGGGGGATCCCTGACCAGACCCGACCACCGAAGGATGTTCGTCGCAAAGTGAGAGCACCCAGCAACGAAATGTTGCGGATGGAGGTGCAGATGTTCCAGATGTCGGAAGCGATGCAGAAGATGCAGGCGCAGTTGGACATGCTGATGAGTAGGCCGGAGGAGAGGCCTTGGGGGACGCCCGAGCCCGTCTTCTCCGGAAGAGGCAGGAGCAGAGGAGCGAGCCGATCTGGGAGGGCCGCGGTGAGGTTCTCGGAGGAGCTACTTCCACCCAGAGGGGATACCTCTACACCCCCATCCGGGCCTGGGGACCAGAGCCAGGAGATGACGGGATCGAGAAGAGACTTGAAGGTAAGTTCGACGGGGACCCCCGCCAACTATCATACTTTGTCACCAACGTCCAGAATTACATGGTGGACTATGGGGATACGTTCCCCGGAGGCGGCCAAGGTGCGGGCTGTGGGGCCCACCCTAAAGGAGGCCGCGGCCGACTGGCTGATACAGCTAACAGACACTCGATCGCCGCATCTGCTGCGGTTAGACGCCCTGTTGGAGGCCTTGCGAATCCGGTTCGGGGACCCGTTAGCCGGGGAGAAAGCCAAGGCCCAGTTAAGGAGGATTTACCAGGGCCAGAAGACCGTCTCAGAGTACGCTCTGAACTTCCGAGCCCTAGCGGGGAAGATCCGAGGTTGGTCTGAATCCACCATACTCGAATGCTTCAAAGCCGGCCTAAGGCAGGACATTCTAGAATGGGCAATGCACCGAGGGAATCCCGAGACCCTGGAGGGTTGGATAGCCCTGGCCGGGAGAGTGGAGTGCGACATGGAGCAAATGCCTAGGCGCCACCGAGATGGCGGGAGGTCCCGCTGGGACAGGCACGGGCCCACCGGGCGGTCGGGGCCCTCCCGACGACCTTCCTCCCGACCCCGGTCGGCCAGCCGGGAAGCCCCGAGAGGGAAGAGAGGAGCCTGCTTCTCGTGCGGACGAGAAGGGCACCGGGCAGCGGAGTGCCAAAGAAAAGTCCCCTCGCCGAAGGCGGAGCGGGCGCCGGAGGTCAAACCGGCAACACCGGCCAAACCCCCTGGCCGAGGCAAGGCAGCAGCAGCAGCAGCGGAGACGGCGCGAGCACCCAGGCCCCTGCGGGAGGCTGAGGAACTAGAGCCGGAGACGGAGGAGAGCGACTCCGAGTGGATGGCGGGAAACGACAACGATCTGCTGTAGACGCCCGACGGCAGATCCAGACCCCTTCGGGCGGTGAGTTAGATCCCCCTGGGTGCGGCACATACAAGCTGGACATTCAGGTGTGGGGCCCAGAGGCCAGCCAACCCATAGAGACTACAGCCATGATAGACAGCGGGTGCACCAGGTGCCTGATGTCCCCGAGATTAGCGAGGCAGCTGGGGATAAGGCCACAAGCCCTGATCGAGCAGATCTTATTCTCCCAGCTAGATGGGTCCCCGGCGAATGGGAAGCCAGCCACCCATAAGACAGGAGAGCTCCGAGTGCAGATGGGGTCCCACCGAGAAAAGCTAAGATTCGTCATTTCGGCAATGGCGCACCAACCCATCATCCTGGGGGCCCCCTGGCTGCGCAGCCAGAACCCTCAGATCAACTGGGAGACAGGAGCGGTGCAGTTCGGGAGCGGAGAGGCCCGGGCAAGGCTAGATGACCTTGAAGACGCGGACGCCCCAATCCCTGAGGGAGCGGGAGTGGGGGCAGCAGAGAGCCTGCCCAGCGAAGTCCCGCGAGAGTATGAGGACTTAGGGGAGGTCTTTAGTGAGCGGGAAAGTGACCAGCTGCCCCCCCCACCGGAAGTCCGATTGCGCAATCGAGATTGAAAAGGGCGCCAAGTTGCCTAGCCCAAAACTATACGCCCTGTCGGAACCCGAAAGAAAGGCCTTAAGAGACTTTATTGATAAAAATATGGACAGAGGTTTTATTGAAAAGTCAACCAGCCCGATGGCGGCTCCCGTCCTGTTCAGACCAAAGGCGGACGGGTCGCTGCGACTGTGTGTGGATTACAGAGGCCTCAATGCTATCAGCACCTCTAGCCCCTACCCGCTGCCGCTGATGTCCGAGATCCTGGCCCAGCTGGGGGAGGCGCAAGTCTTCACCAAACTGGACATCCGAGAAGCGTTCTACCGGATTCGGGTGAAGGACGAAGACTGCTGGAAGACCGCGTTCAACTGCCACCTGGGGCAGTACCAATTCCGGGTCACCCCCTTCGGACTTAAAGGCGCTCCCCGGATTTTCCAGCAATTCATCAATGAAATCTTTAGGGACTTACTCTACAAGGGAGTTCTAGTTTACCTGGATGACGTGTTAATATATTCCAAATCGGAGGCGGAGCACGTTGAGATGACCCGGGAGGTGCTGCGGCGGCTGCGAGAAAACCAGCTGTTCGTCAAACTGTCCAAGTGCGAGTTCCACCGACAGGAACTGGACTATCTAGGGTACCGCATCTCCACGCGAGGCCTGGCCATGGACCCAAGTAAGGTGAGGGACGTGCTCGCGTGGGAGGCCCCGCGGACCCGGCGACAACTACAGGGCTTTTTGGGGTTCGCCAACTTTTATAGGCAGTTCATCCGGAACTTTGCTAAAATAGCGCTCCCCTTAACTGAACTATTAAAAACCAAGGGATTGGGGGAGACGAAGAAAGCCAAGTCACCCGGGGCGAAGCTCAACTGGACCCCGCAGTGCCAGGAGGCCTTTGACAGCCTCAAGAGGAGCTTCACCAGTCAGCCGCTGCTGAGGCATCCCCAGCCCGACAAGCCCTTCACTGTGCAGTGTGATGCCTCAGAGGCGGCCTATGGGGCGATCCTCCTACAGCGAGATGAGGACGGAACCCTGCGACCCTGCGCATACCTGTCCAAGAAGTTCACCCCGTCAGAGAAGCGGTGGCATGTATGGGAGAAGGAGTCCTTTGCCGTGCGGGCGGCGCTGAGCCACTGGAGGCACTTCTTGGAAGGCACCGCTCTGCCCTTCGAAGTGTGGACAGACCACAAAAACTTGCAGGCACTCCAAACCCCCCAGAGACTCAACGCCAAGCAGCTGAGATGGGCGCAGTTTTTCAGCCGCTTCAATTTCCAGCTCAAGTATCTGCCGGGCCCGAAGAACGTGTTGGCCGACACGCTTTCCAGAATGCCTGAGGCTGACTACTCGGCGCCGGAAGAAGTGGGGACCGTGTTCTCCAAAAACCAGTTGGGCTTAGTGGCCCGCACCCGAGCAGCGGATAAGGCCCCAAACCCCACGGTCCCTGGGACCCCAGAACTGTTAGCAGAACTAGCAGCAGCTTATGGAGCAGACGCCTGGCTTGAAGAGCACCGCGAGGACTTAACTGAGGCTAAGGGCATATGGTACTACAAAGACAAGTTATATGTTCCCCAGAGCCAGAGGGCTCCGGTCCTGGCCCAAGCCCACGACTCCAAATTGTCTGGCCACTTCGGCCTCACTAAAACTCTAAAGTTATTGGCCCGGCAGTTCTGGTGGCCGGGCATGAGAAAAGACACCGGTGACTACATAGCGGAGTGCGAAGTGTGTGCACGGAACAAGCCCAAGGTAGGCCGGCCGACGGGGCTGCTGCAACCGGTGGCTGACCCGGCCGAGCCTTGGAGCGAAATAGCAATGGACTTCGTCGTCGACCTGCCGCCCAGCGGCGGATACACCACCATTTGGACGGTGGTGGACCTGTTCTCAAAACAAGCACACTTTGTCCCGCTCCGGAGATTGCCCACGGCCCCGGAGTTGGCACGCCTCTTCACCCAACACGTCTTCCGGCTCCACGGCTGCCCGCGACGAGTGGTGAGTGACAGAGGGCCTCAATTCACGTCCCGGTTCTGGAAGGCGTTCCTGGCAGGGTTGGGGTCCCAACGGGCTTTGAGTACGGCGTTTCACCCGGAGACGGATGGCGCTACGGAGAGGGTCCAGCGCACCTTGCAACAATACCTCCGGTGCTACTCAACCTACCAGCAAGACAACTGGGCTGAGTTGTTAGCGGTGGCGGAGTACAGCTACAACAACGCCGAGCACGCCTCGACGGGGGCCTCTCCTTTCCGCATTGTCTCCGGCCGCGACTTTCCGCCCTTCCCTGCGGCGAGCCCCGCCGCCGACCCGGCAACTCCGGTCACCGAATGGGGAGCCAAGGTGGCGGCAGCTTGGCCGGCCATCCAGACGGCGCTGCGACAGGCTCGAGACTCTTACAAGCTGTACGCTGACAAGAAGAGGGGGCCCCAGCCTACGTATGCAGTGGGGGACCGCGTGTTCCTCTCCACCAAGAACCTGAAGTCGACTCAGCCGTCCCGCAAGTTTGCCAGCAAATTTGTAGGGCCCCTCAGCGTGGTGGAAATAATCAACCCCGTGGCGGTCAAGCTGGACCTGCCGCACACCTGGCGCAAGGTCCACCCTGTGTTCCACGTGAGCTTATTGAAAAAGCTGTGTCTGACCGGAAGTGGTCCGCCGAAGAGGGCGCCCCGGTGCCTATTATGGTGGGGTCCCATACCCACTTTGAGATTAAGGACATCTTGGACTCGCGGCGCCACAAGGGCCGCCTTAGTTACTTAGTTAAATGGACTGCCAAGGACTTACACCCTGAGTGGGTGTTGGCACCCCACGTTAGCGCCCCAAGACTAGTTAGGGCTTTTCACGCCGCTTTCCCGGACAAGCCGGGTCCCTGACCCCTTTCTTTTTCTTTCTGTGTTCTTTCCCTTGCAGGTCACTCTCTTGCGGAGGGGGTGCTATGTCAGCTCCGGTTGGTTCGTTTCATGCCATAACGGACCAAGCCGATCGCGCCAAGTGATATGGACACTGCCGAGCGGGAAACCACCAGGCTCATCCCCTTTGATCTGCCAGATACCTTCCTGGCCTTTGATATGTGGACTGGCCATTTGGTCAAGCCTCGGAAGGAGGGGCACAGCGGGGGGCGGGCCGGGGAGGGATTCTTGAGGAATGTTTGCGCGGGCTTTTCT
Organism: Anolis apletophallus; assembly: GCA_030556195.1. Classification (NCBI taxonomy): domain Eukaryota; kingdom Metazoa; phylum Chordata; class Lepidosauria; order Squamata; family Anolidae; genus Anolis; species Anolis apletophallus. The sequence continues at coordinate 3,145 of JARBWK010003621.1, read as the reverse complement.
TTAGTCTATCTTTGTTCTAGCATGGAGTAAGGAGATCAATAAAAGATCTATCCTTCAACTCAGCTTGGAGTGAGCCTGCTTTATTGGGACCCCCCCCTTTCCAAGCATTACAGCTTGGCTGAGAGGCTGGCCAGTCACAGCAGGAGGAGGGCTTTTGGTGGGAGGATTTGCTTCCTGTTTCCAAAAATAAGAGGACAGGCAAAGAGATCTTCAGCCTTTTCTGCCAAGGGGTTTCTAAGACCATCTGAAATATGTGTTTTCTGATGGTCTTTTGCAACCCCTCTGAAATCCCCTTCAGGACCCCCAGGGGTCCTGACCCCCAGGTTGAGAAACGCTGCACTAGGGGTTACCCAACTGCTTCTAGATCCACAAACAAAACAGGTGCATGCAACAGCTAGCCATATGAAACCATAATGAATTGTGCAATGCAGTGTGGAATATCTTTCAGAAGCAGAAATATAATATTAGATTTAATGCGTAAATAAGTACACAAAAGCTTTTTGTCAGTAGTGGCTGCCTTGCATAAGAGAAGCAGTGTGTGGGGAAGTGGCTTGAGTCTCAGAGGAAAACAAAGGCATAACCTTTAGTTCCATATATTCTTTATTAATGGGTTCAATCACGCATATCTTTAAAATCTTTTTTAAAGCAAACTTTGATTTTGTCATTTTATTATAAATAAATTAAATAAATAAATTATTATTATGTCATTGTTCAATGGGATTTGAGAATTCATACCACCAACTGCATTGCCAACTCTGTCTGGCAGCATCTCCCTTGGTAAGATAATTTCCTAGTCTTCCTGGGTCTCACTAGTTTGTTTTGGTCATCTTCCATCCAAATATTCACCTGCTTCATTCCAAAAACCAGGTCAGATTGGACCTGTTCCAAACGGAGTGCCAGGCTCTTAAATCTTCTGGTTGTGTGGAAGAGAGAGACTCATAGCTGATGAAGCTTGTCACTCAAGAGACAGCAAAGATTATCCCATTGCCTCCACTACGCAATGACGAAAGATACTGGAGCACTGCATTCTTTTAAATCTGGTCAATTGGAAGCAACAAACGTTGCTATCTGTAGAAATGCATAGGATCACATATACTAGCTTTGAATCCATAGACATTCTTTCCTCAGCTGTAACCCTGGTACTTTCAAAAGAAGATTCAAAGGGTAAATTCTACTTAGTGTGTCTTCAACTGTCTACACATTGTATTAATTTAATGTTTTAACTATTTATAATTATTGATTTTGATGTGTACTTTATTGTATTTTACATGTAGGCATCAAATATGTGCCGGCTGGAAGCCGCCCTGAGTCCCCCTAGGGGGTGAGAAGGGTGGGGTACAAATACACAAAATAAATAAAAATAAATAAATATTAAGTGCAAATTCATATCCTAATGACAAAGAAATATTGCATCGCAGGCAAAATCATTGAGTTCCCCCTTCTTTTCCTCAGCAAGACTCTGGACATCTCCTTCCCCAAAATTGGGCTGTTGCATTGAGGCAATGGGAGGTCTGAGCACATTGTTTTAATCCAGAGATGCTTGCAAACATATTGGGAGTACTGGCACAGCCCAGCTCCTCAATTTAGAGGTACCTTATTTCCAGGTTCAGAGACTCATAGGTAGGCTTTTTTGGGTTGTTGTTGTGTCAGGAGCAACTTGAGAAACTGCAGATCGCTTCTGGTGTGAGAGAAGGATATTGCCCAGGGGATGCCCAGATGTTTTGATGTGTTACCATCCTTGTGGAAGGCTTCTCTCATGTCCCTGCATGAAGAGCTGGAGCTGATAGAGGGAGCTAATCCACGCTCTCCCCGGATTAGAACCTGTGACCTGTCGGTCTTCAGTCCTGTCGACACAGGGGTTTAACCCACTGTACCACCAGGGGCTCCATATGGGTAGGCTTATAGGCCTGTAGATGAGGCTAAGGAATATTCTTGGGTGAAAGAATGCGGATGCAGATGTCCTCTCCTAAATTAGACCTGGGGTGAGAGCTGTGTTTAACCCAGTTTGGATGCAGATGTCCTTCTCTCCCGTGCAGGGGCGGTCCTACAAGATAGGCCAAGTAGGCGGCCGCCTAGGGCGCCATCTGGGAAGGGGGCGCCATCCTGTCCGCATGGGGCGCCATCCTGGCCTTGCCGATGTTCCTCAGACAGTGCTGCAGCTGCCTGCTTTTTGACCCCAGCCTTGTGCACTCCGGCGCCGCTTCTGGGCACGCGGAGGTTTTCACGCAGGCGCAGTTGCTCTAGAGCTGAAGTTGAGCGCAGGAGCAACTGCACATGCGCGAAAACCTCTGCGCATGCCCAGTAGCCCCTTGCACAGAAGCCTGTAAGCAAGCACTCTCTATCGGGCAGGCAGGGAGTGCTTGCCCTCTCCCTTTGTCTCCGCCGCGCCCGCGCGCGTTTGCGTTTGCAGGGAAGGAGAAAAGAATTAATGAAGGAAGTGTAAGTGAAGGAATGAATGAAGGGCTTTCCTCCTCCTCCTCTGTGACCTCTTCTCTCCCTCCTTCCTTTCTTCGGCTCTATTTCCGTCTAGACCTGAGGGGCCTGAGGCTATGAGGAGTTGTGGGAGTTGGGAGGCCAAAACACTTAGAAGGAGGGAGGGCGGGCCCAAGTTTGCCCAGGCCCGCAAACGACCTCATTTGAACATTTTGGCTGTTTTTCTATTTACATTTACATTGGGATCCTAATTTTTTGGACTTATGGGAGACTCCTATGAATTATGAGTCGGGTGATAGGTAATATATTCTGATTTTGATGCATTTACATTGCATTTCTTGTTGATTATTATACAGTTCTGCTTAATATTGTCATACAATATAATACAAATACAATATAACAATAGAATGATGATATATTTTATATTACATGTAATATTACAAACAATATTGCAGTATAGTGGTATTGTACAAAATAGTAATATATAATATTTTATTTTACTTTATTTTGGGTTATTTGAATTTTATAGGAGTAATGAAAATATTTAGTAGAGGATAATTTTATTTAAATAAATAATTTTATTATTTTATAATAATAATATAATAGAATGTTACATTATATTATAATGTCAATATATTATAATTATATTGTAATGTGGGATAATATAATTATGATATAATATACTATGAGTATGGTATAATATATTGTATAT
>JARBWK010003620.1:0-11985 GCA_030556195.1 Anolis apletophallus | reverse complement strand
ATGCAGAGGGTGATCTGGTATGGTTATCCACACAGAATTTAAAGTTGGGATGACCGTCTAAGAAACTAAGCCCGAGGTATGTTGGACCTTTCAGGGTGGAGAAGGCAGCCAATAAAGTCTCTTATACCCTCCTTTTGCCGAAAAGTCTAGGCAAGGTTCATCCTACATTTCACTGTAGTTTTGAAGAGATATGTGGGACCCCTTCTGCCCAAGGACTGAATGGTATTTTATTTCTACAGGGGGAGGACGCGGTGGAGAAGGACGTTATGTCAGATCTGGGAAAGTGTTTTGGTCTGAAACTCCCACCATGCCTGACTGCCTCAGGCCTTTTCCTTACCCCCTCTGCCAATTTAGAGCGTCGGAATGATTGTGTTGGCGACTGCCTCAGGCCTTTGCCTTATCCTCCTCTGCCAGTTTAGAGGGTCGGAATGTTCGTGTTATGCAAATACTCCCTCAGTGGCAACCAATCATGTTGTCGGAATGTTGAGGCCGGAGCCAATCAGAATGCTGCCACATACATCTCTCTGGCATTAGTTTGCGAATGAAGATTCAGGAAGTACTCATCCCACGGTTTTTACAAGCGCGCTGGTGACTAAAAAGGCCAATCTGAGATAGGCAAGTTCGGTTGCAGAAAGCACAGCAGAAAGTCTCCTTGGGTGATGTTGTTTCCAAGTTGCGGTGCTTTCTGCGTTGTCGTTTCTCTTCGAGACCCATTCGACGGGTCTTCTCGAAAGAGGCCGCAGCATTGTGGATAGTGCGTCTCCATGCCTCCCGATGTGAGGCCAGGGTGGACCATTGTTAGTGATCAATCTGGCCGAGCCTGAGATGTTGTTTCAGGGAGTCCTTATATCTCTTTTTGGGGGCGCCTCTCTTGCGCTGACCCGTGGCGAGTTCACCATAGAGTAGTATCTTTGGAAGGCGGTGGTCCTCCATCCTAGAGATGTGCCCTGCCCAGCGCAGCTGTGTTCTCCATAGCATGGCCTCAATGCTGGTGATCCCTGCTTGCTCAAGGACAGCAACATTCGTCACATAGTTGGTCCAGTGTATATTTAGGATTGCGCGAAGACAGCGCTGATGAAAGCGTTCGAGGAGACGTAGGTGTTGGCGATAGGTGACCCATAGAGGAGAACAAACAGTACGATAGCTCTGCACACTGATTTTGGTGCTTTGCCTCAGGTGCTTGTTGCTCCAGACCCTTTTGTGAAGCCTTCCGAATGCACTCTATGCCTTTGCTAATCTGTGATCTTTCTCTTTGTCAATCTTGGCATCTGAAGAGATGATGCTTCCCAGGGAGGTGAACTGCTGAACGGACTTAAGCACAGATGTGCCTATGCTGACGTGGGGATGATGGTGTTGTTCCTGTGGTGCGGGCTAGTAGAGGACTTCCGTTTTCTTCAGGCTGACTTCCAGCCCAAATAGCTCTGCAGCTGCTGCAAAGCAGGACGTGAGGCGCTGCAGGGCTGCTTCTGAACGGGCGACAAGGGCAGCATCGTCAGCAAAAAGCAGCTCACGGACTAGATAGTTTAGAGTCTTCGTGCGAGCCCTCAGACGGCTTAAGTTGAACAAGCTACCATCAGTACAATAGCGTATACAAATGCCACATACATACATACACACATACACACAAACATTCTTTTTTATTATATATACAGATGTCGTAAATAAATAAATAAATAGGTGAACTATATTTCCCAGCAACTACAACTCCCAAATGACAAAGCCAATCCCCACCCCACCCCCACCAATATTCAAATGGGGTTGGGGGTCACCACAACATGAGGAACTGTGTTGAGGGGGTTGCGGCATTCGGAAGGTTGAGAAACACCATGGAGATCTTTATTATCCTAAATTTCCTCAACGAACTCAATTCCTCAATTTAGGATTGCGTGCTCTTCTCTCTGAAGCTCATTTATCACGATTTCCCATCACCTTTTTGGGGGCCTGTGCCAGCTTCTCTGATGTCCTGATTCAATTACATAAGTTCTGTCTGGAAATTTTCCCTTTCTAAGGGAAATCCCCTACGTTCCACCCCTTCAAAGGCAGCGTCTCTGCCCGCAGGCTGGCCTTTAACCCTCGTATTTGGGCAGGCCACTGCAAATGGATGGTACGGATGCGAAATGGATGGTACGGCTGTCCCCCGAGGAGCCGAAATCCTTCACGGAAAATTGCTGTTTCCACCCAGATGAAAGGGGATAGCCGGCCCTTAACACCCTGTGTTCTTTTTTTAGACTTCAAGGGCGTGAAGAAGGAGGGAAGGCGCAGAAGAAACGAAATTCCGACCCTCCTGGCAACCACTTGAGACGGAGAAACCATTTCAATATTTCCATAGAGCTGGGAAGAGTTGGTTCTACATAGAAATCCTTATCAGGACCACTCCAGAGGGAAGAGGAGTCCAAAAACAAATAATAACCAATAAATAATCTATAGATATTAGGCATGGTTTAGAACCCAAAAATAGGAAATCGAAAATCTAATTGGGGGATTTTTTTTGGATTAGTAATAGGAAGACTTACAAAAATGTTCCAAAAATTTCTAAAATGTAACAATTACTAACGAAATTCGTTAGTAGTTCGTATGCCAGCGCATGCGCATTCAGATGGTTTTTGGCCTGCAACTCCCAGAAATCCTAACAGCTGGTAAATTGGCTGGGATTTCTGGGAGTTGTAAACCAAAACTTGAATAAATCACACTGAATTCTAGATGGGACTCTCAAATAGGAAGGAGGGAGCAAGGAGGGAGGGAGGGGTATTCTATTCTTGGAAGCAGCAAAGAAAGGAGGAGGAGCCCCCTGGCTCCTCGCTGCCTCTCTCTCACCCGATCCCGAGGGAGCGAGGGCCCAAGTTTGCCCAGGCTGGTCATATACCTACATTCCATGCACATGCAATAATACAGCAGTAATAACAATGGGTATAAGAAGAGGTAAAATTCAAACCGAAGTATTCTGACTGGTCCCTCCTCATGCGGTGCAAGCGGGCTCTTCTCTGTGAGCCGGGAAAAGCCAGCGTTTTCTGCTTGGGTGCACACACATACATATTCTTTGGGGGATTTGCTGCAGAATCTTCTCTATGAGCCCGGATTCTGCAGCAAATCCCCCAAGAATATGTATGTGTGTGCACCCAAGCAGCAAACACTGGCTTTCCCGGGCTCACAGAGAAGAGCCCGTTTGCACCGCATGAGGAGGGACCAGTCAGAATACTTCGGTTTGAATTTTACCTCTTGTTATTGTTATTACTGCTGTATTATTGCATGTGCATGGAATGTAGGTATGACCAGTTGGATTACTTATAATATTAGGCACTTACAGTAGCATTCATTCTATGATACATTAGGTTGGTTTCTCACCCCAATACTCTTTGATGCTTTAGATGCTGGCAGGCAGGAGAGGCAGGGAAGCCTGGGAAAATGTAAACAGAGAGGTTTACTCAGAAAAATCCACAAAGGAGGGCCCTTCATCCAAAGTGCCCTCCTTTGTGGATTTACTTCTGAGTAAACCTCTCTGTTTACATTTTTCAGGCTTCCAGCCAAAAGAAGGAGCGAGTTTAGGGCTTGCCTTGCCATAATACTTATTGGCAAGGGAGGCGGGAGGGTGGTGAGAGAGAAGGAGGGTGCCCCCCCCCCTTACGACCTAATAACGACACTTAAGAAAATCCTGTCCCCCGAAGTTCTATAAAGAAAGCCCACTTCCTGGTTGGCGTTCCAGGTGCGGAAATACTCAAAAGTAGCATTTCTTACGAATTTCTTACGAAACGAATCATTTTCATAACTTTTTTCTCATGCCTAATAGATATAATAAAAGTCAGTGTTTGCGGAGGAATATGTGCCAGCGTTTCGATTGGCTCCCAATGCAGGATCATTTGCATAACGGTCTGATTGGCCAGCACCACCAACATTCCGAGACTCTAAACTGCCAGGGGGGGGGGGGCTCCCAGCCTCCACGAACATTCCAACACTTTCAAATAGCAGAGGGGGTAAGGAAAAGGTCTGAGGCACCCAGGCATGGTGCGGGTTTAACTCCAACACACTTTGCAACCCCAACAGTAACAAAACAAGACCAAACTTGGCACACAGAACCCCCAAGACCCACTCTACATCCTAGTGCAGTTTGAGGGAGGATGGACCATGGATGATGGGATTTGCAGTACTTAAACTCACTTCCTTATGCAAATGATCAAACTAAAAGGAACAGTAAAAAAAAAAATCAAATCCCTCCAGAATGCTTGGAAACTGTTTAAAAATACTTTAAAACAAGCCGAACTAAAATGCATTCCTAAAATAAGAAAGAGGCCGGGAAAGTCCAAGAGGACATCGGCATGGCTTACAAATGAAGTAAAAGATGTGATTGGAAAGAAGAAAAACTCATTTAAGAAATGGAAGGCTCTTCCTACCGAGGAGAACAGAAAGGAACACAAGCTCTGGCAAACTAAATGCAAAGCAACCGTCAGGAAAGCCAAGAGAGAATTTGAGGCACATATAGCAAAGAATATTAAAAATAATAGCAAAAACTTCTTTAAGTACATCAGAAGCAGAAACCCAATTAGAAAAGCAGTTGGGCCACTTGACGAAAATGGTAAGAAAGGGACAATAAGTGAAGACAAGGAGATTGCCGAGCGGCTAAATGACTTCTTTGCCTCCGTTTTCACACAGGAGGACAGACAACATATGCCTGCAGCTGAGTCAGTTTTTTCAGGGAGGGAATTAAATGAATTAAACCAGATAGAGATAAACAAGGAAGATGTTCTCACATGCCTTACTAAACTAAATGTCAACAAATCACCAGGGCCAGATGGCATCCACCCCAGAGTTCTTAAGGAACTCAAGTGTGAAATTGCTGAAATTCTAGCCAAAATATATAACCTTTCTCTAAGATCAGGCACTGTACCCGAGGACTGGAGGGAGGCAAATGTAACTCCGATCTTCAAGAAAGGATCCAAGGGTGATCCAGGAAATTATAGGCCAGTTAGTCTAACCTCAGTTCCAGGCAAAGTGATGGAAACCATTATTAAAGAAAAAATTACCAAGCACATAGAAGAACAGACATTGCTGAAGGAAAATCAACATGGTTTCTGCAAAGGCAAATCATGTCTTACTAACTTGATAGAATTCTTTGAGGGTGTAAATAAATACATAGATAAAGGGGACCCAGTCGATATTGTTTACCTTGACTTTCAAAAGGCTTTTGACAAAGTCCCTCACCAAAGGCTCCTAAATAAGCTCTTCAGCCATGGAATCAGGGGACAGGTCTTGTCCTGGATTGGAACCTGGCTAAACTGTAGGAAACAAAGGGTGGTAATAAATGGACATTTCTCTGGATGGAAAGAGGTGAGAAGTGGCGTACCCCAAGGTTCAGTTTTAGGACCGTTACTTTTTAATGTATTCATAAATGATCTGGATGTAGAAGTAAATTCTGAGGTAGCAAAGTTTGCAGATGACACTAAACTGTTCAGGGTAGTTAAAAATGAAACTGATTGTAAAGAGCTCCAGAAAGATCTCTCGAAATTGAGTGAATGGGCAACAAAGTGGCAAATGCATTTCAACCTAAACAAGTGTAAAGTCATGCACATTGGGGCAAAGAACCCCAAATACACTTATCAACTGATGGGGTCAAAGCTTTCCAAGACAAACCAGGAAAGGGATCTTGGGGTCTTGGTGGACAGCTCAATGAAGATGTCAACCCAGTGCGCAGCAGCAGCGAAAAAAGCAAATTCTATGCTAGGCATGATCAGGAAGGGAATCGAAAATAGGTCAGCAAATGTTGTATTACCTCTCTACAAATCGATGGTGAGGCCACATTTGGAGTACTGTGTACAATTCTGGTCTCCGCACCTCAAGAAGGATATAACGGAACTGGAAAAGGTACAGAAAAGGGCAACAAGAATGATCCAAGGGATGGAGCGGCTCCCTTATGAAACCAGGTTGCAACGCCTTGGTCTTTTCAGCCTTGAAAGACGGCGTCTAAGAGGTGACTTGATCGAAGTGTATAAAATCATGCATGGGATAGAAAAGGTGGATAAAGACCCTGAAGCTCCAAGGTAGGAAAATTAGGACTAATAAAGGGAAATATTTCTTCACCCAGAGGGTCATTGGGTTATGGAACTCACTTCCAGAGGAGGTTGTGACAGCGGTCAGCCTGGACAGCTTCAAGGCAGGATTAGACAGATTCATGGATACCAAGGGAATCAGTAGCTACTGAAATGGACATCCAAGTGCCACCTCTGTGTTGATGGAGGCAGGCAGGATTTTCCCCGGCACTGGTTGTGGGGGTCGGGGAGCAGGTTAGGGTTTTGCCCTCCCTTCTGCTCGAGATCCCCGTGTACAACTGGTGGGCCACTGTGTGATACAGAATGCTGGACTAGATGGGTTGAGGTCCGATTCAGCATGGCTCTTCCTATGTTCTTATGTTCGCGTCAGAATGGGGGTGACAGCCATGGATATAGATGCTTTCCCTCTGCGTCAGAACTGCACACAGAAGGGAAGGTCAGGGAAGGGAAAGCCACCAATTCCTTTCGGAAAATGTCGGCGGTGGCTTCGAAATGGCAAATTCACTTCTGGGTTGCGTACTAGGCATGGTTTCGAACCCAAAAATGGCGATTCTAAAATCAAATGGGGGGGATTTTTTTTTGATTAGTAAAAGAAAGACTTACAAAAAAATTCCAAAAATTTCTAAAATGTAACTTAATTACTAACGAAATTCGTTAGTAGTTCGTATGCCAGCGCATGCGCATTCCAGATGGTTTTGGCCTACAACTCCTAGAAATCCTAACAGCTGGTAAATTGGCTGGGATTTCTGGGAGTTGTAGGCCAAAAAACTTGAATAAATCACACTGAATTCTAGATGGGACTCTCCAAATAGGAAGGAGGGAGGGAAGGAGGGAGGGAGGGAGGGGAGGGTATTCTATTCTTGGAAGCAGCAAAGAAAAGGAGGAGGAGTCCCCCCGCTCCTCGCTGCCTCTCTCACCCCGATCCCGAGGGAGCGAGGGCCCAAGTTTGCCCAGACTGGTCATACCTACATTCCATGCACATGCAATAATACAGCAGTAATAACAATAACAAGAGGTAAAATTCAAACCGAGTATTCTGACTGTGGTCCTTCCTCAAGCGGTGCAAACTGCAAAGGCTCTTCTCTCTGAGCCCGGGAAAAGCCAAACCCCCGGGCACCGCGTTTGCGGCCCGGGTGCACCCACATACCTCGACTTGGGGGGGGGGGGATTTGCTGCAGAATCCCGGGCTCATAGAGAAGATTCTGCAGCAAATCCCCCAAAGAATATGTATGTGTGTGCACCCAGGCAGCAAAACGCTGTGCCCGGGTTTTGGCTTTTCCCGGCTCATAGAGAAGAGCCTTTTGCAGTTTGCACCGCTTGAGGAGGGACCACAGTCAGAATACTTCGGTTTGGAATTTTACCTCTTCGTATACCCATTGTTATTACTGCTGTATTATTGCATGTGCATGGAATGTGGGTATATGACCAGTTGGATTGCTTATAATATTAGGCACTTACAGTAGCATTCATTCTATGATACATTAGGTTGGTTTCTCACCCCAATACTCTTTGATGCTTTACATCCTGGCAGGCAGGAGAGGCAGGGAAGCCTGGGAAAAATAAACAGAGAGTTTACTCAGAAGTAAATCCACAAGGAGGGCCCTTCATCCAAAGTGCCCTCCTTTGCAGATTTACTTGAGTAATCCTCTCTGTTTACATTTTTCCGGGCTTTCAGCCAAAGAAGGAGCGAGTTTAGGGCTTGCCTTGCCATAATACTTATTGGCAAGGGAGGCGGGAGGGTGGTGAGAGAGTAGGAGGGTGCCCCCCCCCCTTACGACCTAATAACGACACTTAAGAAAATCCTGGCCCCTGAAGTTCTATAAAGAAAGTCCACTTCCTGGTTGGCGTTCCAGGTGCGGAAATACTCAAAAGTAGCATTTCTTACGAATTTCTTACGAATCATTTCATTTTCATAACTTTTTTTCTCATGCCTATTGCGTACATCGCTTCAAAACCGCTTCAAACGTGAATTTAACCTGAATTCATTCCGATTTTACGAGCATTCCGACGAATCTAACCAGGCCTACTAAATAGGGACCACATGGCCGAGGCCCATCATAAAAACTGTTTGGCAGATGAGATCTCTTCTTTAAAAAAAATTAAAAAGAGGAAACAGCAAACAAGCTGGGAAGATAACATTTCAAAGCAAGCCTTAAATGAGGAACAGATCTGGCTACCAGGAAGATCTATGGGAGATTTGGCTCCGGCGGTGTGAAGAGATCTGATTAGCATTAACATCTTCATGATGAATTGATTTCCAAGCATAACAAACGTGCCATTTCCCCCTCGGGCTTCCTATCTCTTGGTAGCAATCCCAAGAACAAACGCACCCACGCCCATCAAAATATATACATATATATTAGGCAAAGTCTACCAGCAATATTCAGGCCTGCGCCCAACGCCCTAAAAGAGACCTAGGGGGTGCATGAACGCAGTTCAATGAATGCAATTTTGGCACCACCTGAACTTCTCTGGCTCGATGCTATGGAATCGTGAGAGTTGTGGTTTGACAAGGTCTTCCACCTTCTCTGCCAAAGCTACGAATCCGAGGATTCTATCGCACGATTTATTTATTTATTCATTTATTTATCATGTCAGAAGTGAATTGAAAGCACAACGGTATCATCTGTTGTGTTGTTTATTTACATTTATTTATATCTTAAGTTATTTTATCTTCTGGATTTTTTTGTTATGTTCTTGTCAGGCATGTAGCCGGGGGGCTAGGGGCTGCCCCCCGAAATTCTCAGGGTGGTCCGCGAAAAGGCCTTACTGGTACAGTATTTAAACTGTTATGTTTATTCATATCATGATCTGATCACCATGCTCATTATATCCCACATTCATGGGGTTATTGGGATAACAATACAAAGGTTTGCTAGGGTAGACCCTCTTCCACCCAGTCAGCCCCCCGAGCCAAACTCAGCCCCCCCCGAATCAAAATCCTGGCTATGGCCCTGCTTCTTGTGTTATATTGTGTTTACTGCAGGTCCGGATTAACATCTTTTTGCACCCTAGGCCACACTTTGGAATTACGCCCCCGTTAAGCCAACCTCTATGGCAGTCTTTCCCAACCAGTGTGCCGGGGCACAGTAGAGTGCCGTGAGTGATCATCAGGTGTGCCGTGGGATTGGAACCTCCAGGAAAGGGGGAGTCTAGTGTGTTGAAGTATAAAAACCTAAGAAATGTACCTCGATAAAGGCACAAAATTACAACCACCCCCCTCCCCACCCATTGTCTACTTGGTCTCCCCCTTTCCATGCATTGGGAAGGCCCGCCTCCCTTTCCCCAAGTAGAGACCTCCTCTTGCCTCCTGGAGGTTCTGTGTGGGAAGTTTGGCCCAGTTCTATCATTGGTGGGGTTCAGAATGCTCTTTGATTGTAGGGAACTATCAATCCCAGCAACTACAACTCCCAAATGTCAAGGTCTATTTCCCTGAACTCCATCTGCGTTCATATTTGGGCATATTGAGTATTCATGCCAAGTTTGGTTCTGAGCCAACATTGTTTCAGTCCACAGTGCTCTCTGGATATAGGTGAACTACAACTCCAAAACTCAAGGTCAATGCCCACCAAACTCTTATCGCATTTTCTCTTGGTTATGGGAGTTCTGTGTGGGAAGTTTGTGTCTTTCTGCCATTCCTGCCAGGATATCTATGTTGAGTTCATCGAAACAGGCCCAGGTTTCACACTGAGTGTATAAATACATTAAAAAAGATATTAACTATATGTATTACTGTGTTAGAGTGTCATTTTGTGTCATTTTGGTTGGTGGTGTGCCCCAGGATTCTGTAAATGTAAAAAGTGTACAAAATCCTGGGGCACACCACCAACCAAAATGACACAAAATGACACTCTAACACAGTAATACATATAGTTAATATGTTTTTAAAATGCATTTATACACTCAGTGTGAAACCTGGGCCTGTATCGATGAAAACAACATAGATATCCTGGCAGGAATGGCAGAAAGACACAAACTTCCCACACAGAACTCCCATAACCAAGAGAAAATGCTATAAGTTTTGTGGGCATTGACCTTGAGTTTTGGAGTTGTAGTTCACCTATATCCAGAGAGCACTGTGGACTCAAACAATGTTGGATCAGGACCAAACTTGGCATGAATACTCAATATGCCCAAATATGAACACATGGTGACATAGTTGTCTTACTCTGGCTGTGTGCGGGTTGTGATGTGGAGGGGGTGTTGCTTTTGCCAGTGGTGTTTGGTGTGTATTTTTTGGGGAGTGGGTTTTTGTGTTGCAGGATTTTTTTGTGGGTTTTGCAAGTTTGTGTTATTCTGGGGGTATGTGTTTGTCAGTGGTGCCTGTGTCCCTGGTGGCCTATTTGTCTCCCTCCGAGATCTTGGCCTTGACAGTTTGACCCTCAAACACCAACTGACTAAACTCAAATCACTGAGCATTCTATCCTAGCCTTGGCTGGCTCTGCCCAGCGTTACTATGGTTACTCAGCCTCACTGCATTTTGTGTGGGCCGATGTTGGCCAATGGGTTTCGCTGGCTGCCGCAGAGGATGCTGGGAAATGTAGTTCTTATTGTTGTTTGGGGGGGCCTTCTATGTTTTTTTTGGGGGAGTTTCTTTGCTAAAAACCTTCCTTGCCTGAGGCCTATTTTTGTTGGCAAGTTTGCGTCTCTGCCTTGGAAGGTTTCTCTGTCTCTGGCAGTCGTTCAATGACGGGTCCTCCTTTATATAATACAGTGCTGTCCAACTTCTTCCGGCCCAAGGGCCGGAAGAAGTGTCACTGATCACCTGGGGGGCCGCAGGTGATCAGTGAGTGGGGGGCGTGGCCACTCCCGGGCGTGGCCGCTCCGGGGCGTGGCCGCTCCGGGCGTGGCCGGCCTCCCGCGCCGGCCCGCCCATTTTCAGGAGGGTTTCCCTGGGTGACGTTAGGCTGGGTGACGCCTGGCGTCACCCAGCCTAACGACCTCAAACCCTCCCGCAAGCCTGGATGGCTGGTGGGGAAGCGAGAGCGCCGCTCGCTTCCCCCGCCAGCCTTCAGGCTTTGGGGAGGGTTTTCGCCCGGCTCCTGTATCTCTGAGCAGAGGGACACGGGAGTTGGGCAAAAATCCCCCGCCAGCCTGGATGGCTGGTGGGAGAAGCGAGCGCGCCGCTCGCTTTCCCCGCCAGCCTTCAGGCTTCGAGGAGTGGTTTTCGCCCGGCTCCTGTGTCTCTCTGAGCAGAGGGACACGGGAGTTGGGGCGAAAACCCGCCAGCCTGGATGGCTGGTGGGAGAAGCGAAAAGAGCCGCTCTCTTTCCCCGCCAGCCTTCCAGTTTTGGGAGAAGGGTTTTTCGCCCGGCACTGGCGTCTCGAGTGCCAGGTGAAACCCTTCCCCAAAGGTGGACGGCTGGCGGGGGAGTTTTCGCCGCTGCCGTGATGCCTTGGAAGGAGGGGGCGCCGCGGGGACCCTCCCCTCCAAGGCATTGGCTCCGGAGAGAGAGGGAAGAAGAGGGCAGTGCAGGGAGGGGGAGCTAGCTCTCGTCCTCCTCCTGCACCGCCCCTTGTCCCTCTCTCGCCGGCGCCGATGCAAACCGGTTTGCATCGGCGCCGGTGAGAGAAAAAAGAGAGAGGCGGTGCAGGAGGAGGAGCTGGCTCACTCCTCCCTGCCATGCCTCCCCTCCCCTCCCGGCCGCCATTTAAATTTTTTTTAAAAAAAGGCGGCCGGGGCATAGCGGGGGCCCAACTGGCTGGGGGCCCGTGTACGACCAGAGGGCCGCCAGTTGGACAACCCTGATATAATAGATAGAGAATAGATATGGCTCTCACTTGAAATAAATTTCCAAATATTTTGCTTTATGGCTCTCTCAGTCAAACAGGTTCCCAACCCCTGCTCTTGCATCTGATGGGTGCCATTGCCTGGTTGAGTCAATGGAACAATATTTTATTACTGGGAGAAAAAAAAAAGAGAAATGATGTTGTGCTTTGATTTATT
>JARBWK010003619.1:0-11991 GCA_030556195.1 Anolis apletophallus | reverse complement strand
GAATGGGCGTGATGTGAACGCCCAACACACTCCCCCGTGAGGAGGTGGGCTGCAGCGTTCTGCACCAGGTTGAGTTTCCAGATCACCGACAAAGGAAGGCCAATGTACAGAGCGTTACAGTAGTCCAGTCTGGAGATGACCGTGGATTGGATCACTGTAGCCAGGTCACAACGAGACAGATAGGGGGCCAGCTTCCTTGCCTGGCGAAGATGGAAAAATGCCACTCTGCTTATGGCAGAGACATGTGCCTCCATCGACAGCAGAGGGTCCAGGGTCACCTCAAGGCTCTTGACAGAAGACAACTGACATATAGTCACGCCGTCCAGTGTCGGAAGCTGGACATCCTTCCCGCCCGGTGCCCAAGCCACAGGATCTCCGTCTTAGCCGGATTCACCTTCAACCTACTGGCTCACAGCCATCCAGTAACGGCCTCAAGGCACCGATGGAAATTATCAGGTATAGATTCGGCCCAGCCATCCTTTCTCAGAATGAGCTGGGTGTCATCAGCGCAACCCGATTAGATGTATTTTTAAATGATGTAGTCGCCGAGCACCATCGGTGGAGGGTGACTCACAAGAAATAAAGTTATTATTATTATTATTATTGGTCGCACCAGCTGGGCAAGTGGTCGCATGTAGATGTTAAGATAATGCAGCGTGATTTGCTTCCCACAATAAAATCTCTTTGAAGTCTGTAAAGCAAGTCTGAGATGCTGAAAAGAGTACGTATTTGTTTCCACTTTTTTCATTTCCCCCCACTCCTGTGAGTTGTTAAATAGTTGCCACATGCTGGCATTGAAAGACAGAACCTCAGATATGATTTGACATCACTTGAAAATGAGAAAGGCACAATTTTGGCTCAAGAAGGCATCTCAGGACCTCAAGGTAGGCAAAAATATTATAGAACAACCAACAGAATAAATATACTATCGGCCTTCCACATTTACAGTTTTAAATTTTGTGGATTGGATTATTCACAGTAAAGCGGTGTTGGGACTTTCCAACAGGAGTACAGTCAGAGAGTGATGCTGCACACGTGTAGAGCTTAGAAAAGTGGGTTTCTGTGCCAAGAATCAGGCAGGCACTTGCTCCGTGAATGTTACACTGTGATTGGTGTTTCAAATCAATGCTATGATTTGCTAAAGTACACCCCGTGCCTAGCGTAAGATAACGTAGGCTCAGATTGGTCTAACAGTACAAGGCGTGCTGCTTGTTGACATCAGTGCCAAAGGGAGAAGAACTGCGCATGAGCAGAGGGATTCTGCCCCCTCCGTTGCTGGCAAGGAGAGGCAGAAGCGAAATGTTGCTACTTGGGAACATGAGAGTCCCAGCCACTGATAGTTGTACTGTGGGAAAGACTAACTTAGAAATGTTCATTGTTCTAACACATAGGAGGGGTTTAAAGATGTGATGCTAATGAAAATGTTATGTTTTATTGGATTAATGAAATGCTATGTAACACCAGCCAATGATGTTTGTGAAAAAATCCATGAAGGAGGGCGCGCTTTTGGAGATGCCGCCATGAAGGGTATAAGAACTTTGTGTTAAGAGTGACCGGGGCCGTTTGCCCCTGATAGCAGCGTGTTCTGCTGGCAACCCCACCAGCTGGTGTTAATCAATAAATCTCTTTGATTTCACATTGAGCAGTGAAGTTGTTGCGTGATTCCTCATCCTTGCGCCCGCACGTCTACGCGCCGTTTGGTAAGAAGTCAACTTGCCACCCGGAGTTCCATAACTCCCAAATTTGCTGCTTCATCTTGGTGACCCCGACGTGATCCCAAAAGGCTATTTAGACGGGTCTGTGGTGAGGACGACGCAATCTAGTTGTCTAGACGGCTCTCGCTCCCGAGCGAGGAGGTGAGGCGACCCAGGAGAGCTGAGACGGGCGCCCGACACAAACAAGCCGGCTGCCTGGCTCGTCCCAAACCAACGCCTGCTGACACGAGAGACCGCAACTGACGCGACTGCCGGTGAACCCAGAGAACTCAGAAAGCCCGGAGGGAGGCAGCTTGTGAAAGCCGCCTCTTGAGAGATCCGGCAAGCAGATACCGGGGGTACCTTCCAGGTGCCTAGCGAGCAATCCGGTTGCAGAAAGCGCGCAGAGAAAGTCGGGGGTGGCGGCAGTCCGTGGCACCTAGTGAGAAATCCGACGCAACGAGAGGTGACGAGGAGACGTCCCGAGGTCTGCAGGAATCGGCAAGTATAGATTTTTCAAGCACTAACACTTAGGGAACACACATTGGGGTTGGGGGTGAGCACTGAAGTGATCTTTGATCTTTGGCCAGAGAGATGGGTAGTGCGGGATCAAAGCAGGAGAAAGAGACCCCTTTGAAATGTGTGTTAGACAATTGGGAAAGGTTTTGCCTGTTGGCAGTAGAGGGAAAGCCCCAAGATCTGAAAGAGTTTGAGCTCAAGAATTTGTGCACAGAGGTTTGGCCCGCCGTCCAGGAGATTGGCTGGCCAAACACAGGGTCCTGGGATTTGAGGAAGTGTAGACAACTTGAATCTTATTGTTTTGAATTACATCCAAATGACCAATGGATTTATTCCGCAACATGGGAACGTATGGTTGCAGAAGGTGTGTGGTGGGCAGGCCCCAAGGGGCATGAGAAGAAAGGTTGTTTTGTGAACCGAAAGGTAGGGAGAAACCCTCCGGTTCTACCGGTGGAGCCGGAAGACCTCCCACCCTTAAGGAGAAGACAGAGGCAAAGACATATTGCCCCAACAGGAGCGGGGGAGGCCACTGCGCCTCCGCTCTATGCAAGTTTGAACGTCCCAGAGCAAGCCCCAGCCATAGCCCCCACCCTTGGGACAGGCTCAGCCGTCCAGATGACGTCCCTGGCTGTGACGCATCTGAGGCGGTCCCTGCTGTTCCTACTGCACCAATCCCGACTGTCCCCGCCGCGCCGTTTCCGGCAGCCAAGCACTCCTTCCTGTTCCCATCGCGCCAATTTCAATTCCAATGAATCCCCAATGACTTTTCAATTCGAATTAGGGAGCCTGCCAACTGCGGGTTCAAGCGGGACGTTTCGTCAGCCATGGCAACGCCCCTCCCGCTGCGGCCCCTTTAATTCAGCCACAAGCAGCAGTGACGTTCCCTGTTCCCCGTTCAGAACGCAATCCGTTTTGTGAGAAACCGCCTGCATATCAGGCCCCTCTCCATGGAAATTCATTACCCCATAGAAGAAGCAAGAGAGGTAGAAAGAGGAGCGAGATGGCCAACCCCTAATGTTGACAGGATGATAGTGTGTCCCCAAGACGAAGAGGGGGAGGATGAATGCTCCGGAGCTCAGGGGGCTGATTGCGCAATCCCCAGAGTCAAAAGGAGAAGCTCCTTTGAATCCGCAAGAGTGATAGAGCGCTCTCGGAATTAAGCCGAAGGCACAGTGTGAGACAAGCGGCTTCCCCAATCCGAACTAGAAGCAAGTCCCGGGTTCAGGAAGCAAGGCAAACAGAGGAAGAGGAGAGAGGGGTCTTAGAGTGTCCTATACGACAGGTGCCGTTGCTGGACGTGCACAACAGGGTCCTGCAAGCTTATCAGATAGTCCCGTTTTCGAGCAGTGATGTTTTTAATTGGAAACACAATACTCCCCCATATTCTGAACAGCCCCGTGCTATGGGGGACCTGTTGGAAGGCATAATTGCAACCCATGATCCAACATGGTGGGACTGCCGGCAGCTGTTAAATGCCCTATTCACTGCGGCAGAGAGAAGATGCATTATCAATCAAGCCAGGTTGATAGCTCAAGAGGGACATGGGCAAATGGAGGCAGTTGCATTTGGGAATGCCAGATTCCCACTGGAGCAAGATCCAAGATGGGATCCAAATAATGCGGATCAGAGAGACAGAATTAGAGACTTTCAGCAAATTCTCTTAAAAGCCATCAGGAAGGGCCCACCCCGACCTTCCAGTATTCAGAAGATACAAGGGGTTCAACAGGATAAAGTAGAGACGCCTGCTGCGTTCCTAGAACGTCTAGAGGAAGCATATAGAAAGTACAGCCCCTACAATCTAGAGCAGAATGACGGGAGGGTTGCACTGACGCAATCCTTCATTTCCCAATCATCTCCAGACATCAGAAAGAAAATACAGAAACAGCCAGGGTTTTTGGGCAAGAATTTGAATGAACTGTTGGCAATTGCTGATCAAGTGTTTATGGCAAGAGAGCAGGTAGAGGAAGAAAAGAAAGATAAGAAGAAAAGAGAGGGATACAGAGTTTTGGTGAGCATGTTGGATGAAAGGTCAGGAAGAGGAAGAGGAAATGGTCGTGGAAGAGGGTCAGGAAGAGGACATGATGGAGGACAGTTTAAATTAGGGCGAAATCAGTGTGCTCGTTGCAAGAAAGAGGGACATTGGCGAAAAGACTGTGTAGAAGAAATGTCAGAGGAAAGTGATGCAAGTGCAAAAGAGTCAAAATACCAGCTAGGGGGTCAGGAAGAGGAAAAGGAAGAGGCAGAGGAAGTTATAGGCCTTATGAGAAGGCTATTGTGGCTGCTGCTGTGCAGGAAGAAGAGGAAGAAGCTGAGTGGGAAGATGAATGTTGAAAAATTGGCAAGGCTTTTCTGTTGCTTGACCCAGATGAGCCTTTGGTTGCCGTGGATGTGGAAGGTCAGTTTCCTAATAGATACCGGAGCAGATAAGTCTGTAGTGAACAAAAAAATAGCACCCCTTAGTAATCAACAAATCAAGGTTGTTGGTGTATCAGGAAAGCCACAGAAGTGTCCTTTGTTACAGCAGAGAAGGTGCAACATTGCGGGCAGAGAAGTGATACATAGATTACTGTATGTCCCAGATTGTCCTATCCCCCTGCTGGGGAGAGACATCTTGGCGAAGATAAGGGCAAGATTGGAGTTTTTGAAACAGGCCAGCTGGAACTTACCGTCCCAGGGCAAGAAGAATACAGATTGTTTAGAGTGAAACAAGTTAGGAAGAAAGAGATACTTTGGTGTTGGGAACAAACTCCCAGGGTCTGGGCAGAAGATAACGAACCAGGAATGGCGAAAAATGTTGCCCCTGTGGTGATACAGATAAGGACTGGTCAGCTTCCCGTGAGAAAGGCCCAGTACCCTATCAGTAGAGATGCTGTAGAAGGAATTCAAGAAGAGTTACAGAGACTGTTACGTCATGAGATCATTGTCTATTGTGAATCCCCTTGGAATTCGGCCCTCCTTCCTGTCCGTAAGCCAGATGGGAGGTTTCGTATTGTCCAAGATCTTAGAGCTGTCAATCAAGCTACAGTGTCATTAACCCCTGTTGTTCCAAATCCATATATAATGATGAGTTTAATTCCAAGTACAGCCGCCTGGTTCTCTGTACTAGATTTACGAGATGCTTTCTTCTGCATTAGGCTAGCCCCTATTTCACAGCCCATCTTTGCCTTCCAATGGGAAACCCCTAAGGGAGGACAAAGACGTCAGGCGACTTGGACCAGACTTCCGCAAGGTTTTCAGAATTCCCCGACCATCTTTGGTCAGGCTTTAGCTAAAGACTTGTCAGATTTTGAAATTCCAGAGACTGAAGGAGTGTGGCTCCAATATGTAGACGACCTGCTGGTCGGTACAAAGACTAAGGAAGGATGTGAACATTACACTCTAGAACTGTTGAAAGTGTTGGAAGAGAAAGGGTACAAAGTGTCCAAAAAGAAAGCACAGTTGTGTCAAAAGAAGGTCAAGTATTTAGGCTTTGGTTTGACCCAGGGAAGCAAAGTGTTGGAAGTTGAGAGAAAGGAAGTCATCTGTGCCATCCCAACTCCCAAAGATAGAAGACAGACGAGGGAGTTCCTAGGAACAACCTCTTATGTAAGACATTGGATTCCCAACTATGCTGTCATTGCAAAGCCATTGTACCAGGCCACCAAAGGAAGTAATCAGGATCCATTTGTATGGACAGAGGACTGTGACCAGGCTTTCAGAATGCTGAAAGAAGCTGTCATCTCGCCTCCAGCGCTGGGCCTGCCAGACTTAGACAAACCGTTCTATCTCTTTGCTGCAGAGAGAGATGGGACAGCGATAGGTGTTCTTTCACAGAGTTTTAGGTACATGGCAACGCCCTGTAGCCTATCTTTCAAAGCAGTTAGACACAGTAGCCAGGGTCTTCCACCCTGTTTGAGGGCTGTTGCAGCTGCGGTGGATTTAATCAGAGAGGCCACCAAGCTCACCCTAGGGAGATCCTTGACCGTGAGGGTACCACATCATGTCAAAGCATTGCTAGATTCCAAAGGTCCACGCTGGCTGACAAATGAGAGACTGACTAAGTATGAGGGGGTTCTGTGCAACAATCCGCTCGTTTCCTTGGAGATGTGTCCCATGTTAAATCCTGCAACACTTTTGCCTAGCCCCTCAGAGCCCTCACAACATGACTGCATAGAGACAATGGACTTGGTTTATTCCAGTAGACCCGATTTGCGTGATTTCCCTTGGGAACTGGTAGATTTAACCCTTTACACGGATGGGAGTAGTTTCATAAGAGAGGGAGTGCGTTATGCTGGCTATGCTGTCGTTACCTGGGAAGATGGTGTTCTCGAGGCGGAACCATTGCCCCCAGGGACTTCGGCCCAACTGGCTGAGCTAATTGCATTGACTCGTGCTTTGAAACTAGCAGAGGGGCAAAGGGTTAATATCTATACGGATTCTCGTTTTGCGTTTTTAACGCTACATGCTCATGGGGCACTGTGGAGGGAAAGAGGCTTTTTGACTTCTGCTGGAAAGGCTGTCAAATATGCAGATGCGATGTTGGCTTTGTTGGATGCTGTTTGGCTCCCTAGTAAAGTGGCTTTGATGCACTGTAAATCACATCAAAAAGGAAATGACCCGGTGGTTCAGGGGAATAGGCTAGCTGATCTGACTGCCAAAGAAGTAGCTACGCAGAGACCCACACCTGTAATGTTAAATCACTGACTCAGGACCCAAAGTGGAGAAATGTCATTACACTAGGCAGGAGGAGGAATGGGCCCTGAGTGAGGGAGGAGAATGGGAAGATAGTTTCATCAAAATGCCAGACCACCGCGTGTTTGTCCCTAAGGCAAAAGCGTGGCACATAGTACAGTTTTACCATGAGAGCACACACCTAGGGAAAAGCGCCCTGGCAGCGCTCCTGGAGAGGCAAATGTTCATCAACAGTCTGCACAGCTTGACGGCTGCGGCTGCGCAGAGATGCTGGACATGTGCAAAGAATAACCCCAGAGAAGGGCCTTTGAAAGCGCCTGGAATACAGTATCAAGGGAATTGGCCCTTTGAAGTTTTGGTGACAGACTTTACAGAAATGCCAATGAGTGGAGGCTTCCGTTATTTGTTGCTTTTTGTGGATTCTTACACTGGTTGGATTGAAGCTTTTCCTACACGGACAGAGAAATCAGCTGAGGTGGTAAAGGGCCTCATGAAAGACATTATTCCTAGATTCGGCATGCCTTTACAGATAGGCTCAGATAACGGGCCAGCGTACGTGCACCACGTGGTACAGGGACTATGTAAACTATTAGGTATCACGTGGCGTCTTCACTGTGCGTACCACCCGCAATCGTCTGCCAGAGCAGAAAGAGCCAACAGAACGTTAAAGAACTGTTTAGCAAAGATTTGCCAAGAGACTAAGTTAAACTGGAGGCTGGCGTTACCTTTGGCTCTCTTAAGAGTCAGATGTACGCCCCACAAGAAGACAGGACTTTCACCTTTTGAGCGTTTGTATGGCAGGCCTCCATTGAACTTAAAGACTATGTGTGGACTATCTTCAGACAGCCATGTGCTGGGACACCAGCAAACTTTGCAAGATGTGCAGATGCTAGGGAAACAGCTAGAGAAACTTAGCCAGTATACAGCAGACTTGCACCCACCTCTCCCTACTACCTCTTTGCATTCTTTTTCAGTTGGCGAATCTGTCCTGATTAAGGAGTGGAACGTCCGTCCGTTGCTGCCCAAATGGCGTGGTCCTTTCACCGTGCTGTTGAGCACACCAACGGCGGTAAAGGTCGAGGGAATTCGCCCGTGGGTCCACTACACGCGAGTGAAGAGGGCACCGGTTGTTTTGGAGTCTTCCGTGGATCCAGACAACCCCCTAAAGATGCGGATTTACAAAAACCAGCAAAGCCCTGTTTAGGGGGCAAAAAGAAGAAGAAGGCCACAGAAGAGTCGTCTGAAATCACCGCTCCCAATTCCAGTGATCGTGGTCCAACGCAAGAAAGATGGACAGAGCCAAAGGCACTCTCACTGAGGTGGTGGCTTAGCATCCTAATGGGACAGCGTTACAGGAGTGGGAGTAAGGACCGTGTTTGGATACGTGGCTCTGATATTGACATTGTACATTACTGGGATACATGGGGGGTGGGAGCAAAATATGTTTCATAGATTGGTAACGAATATGTCACATGAATTGGGTTTGAATTCATGCTGGATTTGCAGTCATGGACCTTCCAGTCATAAACAAGGATGGCCAATTGTTCCAAGTGCTGTTTTGACATTGAGAGGGTGGAATGATATCAAATGTAAGCAGGAACACTTGGGAAGGGATGTGGAACAGGCTCGGTTCATGATAACGCATCGTTCTCCTGTCTTGGAAGCAGCGCTGTGCTTCAAATGGGAGAATGGTGGGAGAATGTATGAAATAGGCAATCAGAGGCTTGGCATGTATGAACGTTTCAATTGGATGGAGCTAGGCTCTTATCCTGCATGTAATCACACGATTACTGTGCATAGCAGATACAGGGCACGTTGTGGCCAGAGGACAAGAGGTGTTTGGACTTGGGGAGGGGAAATTTCAAATTGCACTCACATATTGTTTGGAAACCATCATGAGAATGCCATAGTGAACATGGCCCAGAATTTGCCAGCCAGACGCACAGGGCTCCGTGCGACTGGACTTCCTACTGGTGTTGTTTGGATTTGTGGAAAGTGGGCAATGTCAGTGCTTCCTGTGGCTTGAATGGAGTGTGTACCCTTGGCACCTTGCAGCCTGGGGGTCTGAGAGTGCTCCCCAAGGAGACACCTGTCACTAACTTACATTTGCATGTCCAAAAGCGCTCATTCGCTGATGTGAAACGCTATGGATATGACCCGGATAAGACTTTTCTTAATGAAGGCCAGAGGTTTGTAGCAATAATGGCACCCAGGTTGGGTGTGGCTTGGAGCATAAAACAGCTGCGTGTTTTATCACATGGTTTGGAATCTTTGGCCAATGATACTCTAGAAGGGATGTCCTCGTTACAGGTAGAGGTAGATTCCCTTGCAAGAATGGCGATGCAACAGAGATTAGCTTTGGATTACCTGTTGTCCAAGCAAGGCGGGTTCTGTGTGTGGTTAAACACAACCTGTTGTCATTTCATAAATAAGTCTGGTGACATTGAACTTGACCTGGTCAAGATTCAGGGTGTTGCTAAAGAGGTGCAGAAGACTTATTCAGCCCCAAGTGATTTTTGGAGCTATTTGTTGGGCTGGCTACCGAATTTGCATTGGCTACGCTCACTTGTGATGATAATCATTGTGGTTATATGTTCTGTACTGATCATTATGTGCTGCCTACCGATTTTGCTGAAATGTTGTGCTTGTGCAATGCAGAAATCCATAGATGCAGTGAAAGGTGTGCATGCAGTCAAGACTGTGGAAACCGTGGTCAGGAGGGATTGGAGAGTGAATTGGTCCTCTTGAGGGGTTCCAGACGTATGTGTAGGTAACTCCCTGTGATGAGTTACCCACAAAAAAGAAAAACTCTGGAATAAAGCGGTGTTGAGAGTGATGCTGCACACGTGTAGAACTTAGAAAAGTGGGTTTCTGTGCCAAGAATCAGGCAGGCACTTGCTCCGTGAATGTAACACTGTGATTGGTGTTTCAAATCAAGGCAGTGATTTACTAAAGTACACCCCGTGCCTAGCGTAAGATAACGTAGGCTCAGATTGGTCTAACAGTACAAGGCGTGCTGCTTGTTGACATCAGTGCCAAAGGGAGAAGAACTGCGCATGAGCAGAGGGATTCTGCCCCCTCCATTGCTGGCAAGGAGAGGCAGAAGCGAAATGTTGCTACTTGGGAACATGAGAGTCCCAGCCACTGATAGTGTACTGTGGGAAAAGACTAACTTAGAAATGTTCATTGTTCTAACACATAGGAGGGGTTTGAAGTGTGATGCTAATGAAAATGTAATGTTTTATTGGATCAATGAAATGCTATGTAACACCAGCCAATGATGTTTGTGAAAAATCCATGAAGGAGGGCGGGCTTTTGGAGATGCCGCCATGAAGGGTATAAAAACTTTGTGTTAAGAATGACCGGGCCGTTGCCCCTGATAACAGCTTGTTCTGCTGGCAACCCCACCAGCTGGTGTTAATCAATAAATCTCTTTGATTTCACATTGAGCAGTGAAGTTGTTGCGTGATTCCTCATCCTTGCGCCCGCACGTCTACGCGCCGTTTTGGTAAGAAGTCAACTTGCCACCCGGAGTTCCATAACTCCCAAATTTGCTGCTTCAAAGTGAGGGCTAGTTAGGGAAATCTAATGAAGCCTTACTGTCAATTTTGGGCGTGGTCTGTGTTTTTTTTTGGGGTGTAAATGCGGTTGGAAGTGATTTGGGTGCTTGTTGGGGATTGGCTCAGGCCTTTTCCTTATTTTGTTTTGGCAGTTTAGTAAGGATCATTTTTGGCTGGCTAGTGCAGCAGTTATGCAAATCCGCCCTTATAGGCAGCCAATCATGTTGTTCAGAATGTAGAGGCTGGGTGAGTCTTTGGCCGCCCCGGAGGATGCTGGTAAATGTAGTTTTATTTTTACTCGTTGTTTTGGGGGCCTTTAGGTTTTTTGGGGAAGTCTTTTGCTAAAACGCATGTTGAGGCCTATTTCTGTTGGCAAGTATTGTTTTTCTGTGTAAGTTTCAGGCCACATGCCTTTATATAATAGATTGTCCTCTCCACCCTGTTAAATGCCTGCAAAATGTGGACTGTCTACACTACAGACATCACACTCAATGTTGTGGTTGAGCAACCTGAGCCTGTAGTTGCTACAGGTAGTAATTGGGAAGAGGAGAGTTTGTCAGATATGTCCTTGGAAGAGGGAGGTTTGGGCGGGCCTCCTGCAGCTGGGAGAAAGAGGGCTGCAAGTGATGAGCATTTGGAAGAGGCAGAACATAGGAGGAAGGTCCGACAAATACTTAGGAGCCTACCAGTGATGAGACCTTTGAGGGGTTTGACATGGAGTTACCCTCAGAAGACAGTGATACTGAGCTGGACTCAGCACTGGTGCAGGATGTCAGGAATGTGTTAAATGCTGAGTCCAGCGAAAGTTCATTTTTGGTTTTCCAGTGATAATAGTTGGCCTAGTGGGAATGTGGAATTGGACTGGGGCCCTTTAACTGCAGAGCAAAGATGGGACAATTGGAGGAACACACCCAGGGCTGCAGCTGAGGGCACTAGGGCAGATTTGGGTGGGGAGTCTGATGACTCTGATTTGTCAGGGTATAACAGTAACGCTTGATTTGGGAATCTGCGGTCGGCCAAGGTGTTGCTGTGGGTTGCTGGTTCCTGTATCTCTCGTGATTTTGTGGGTTCGTGTTCTGGTTCTTGATTCCCAGCAAGCTGTGAGTATTTGGGCTGTGTTCATGCTGGGTTCTGGGGGAGCTGTTATGGCAGCTCTAGCTGACATTGTTGCATGTTGGGGGGCTGGGACTTTAATGGCCAATGCTTTTATGTTTAGTGTCTGCCGCGTCCTGTTTGAACATTTCCTGTGTTGCTGTGAGTGTCTGGTATTGTATAGAGGGTGAAGGGGAGTTTGCTGTGGGTTGCGGGGGTTTTCATGTGTTTGTTTGCATACTCAGCTCCTGGAATGTGAAGCACTCCTTCTTTCCTTCTCTGGACGGGTCTTCGCATCACAGACTACAAGCCGATTTACAGCTCAAGATTCTTCTGAAGCCGGGCGGCTTATCTATTTTGCTTTCAGTTTTGGGTGTGGGTTTTTGGAACGCCGGATTGAGGCTATGTTTTGTTAAAAATAAACTGTATATATTTTTACTAGCTTGGCGTTGTCT
>JARBWK010003618.1:0-11994 GCA_030556195.1 Anolis apletophallus | reverse complement strand
GGAGGGCCCTGCGATTTTGGTGGGGGAGAAAGTTTGGCTGTCTACCAAGAATCTGCCAACACAGAGCCCTAGCCGCAAGTTGGATGCCGATTTTTGGGGCCTTACACGGTGTTGGAGAAGGTGGGGCCTGTTTCTTTCAAACTGCAACTCCCAGCGGACATGAAGATCCACCCTGTGTTTCACCGTTCTTTGCTCCGCCCGCGCGAGGGGGTGCGGCCTGATGTGACGCAGCCGCCCTCCCCTGTGATGCGTGACGGCGAGGAGGAGTTGGAGGTGCAGGACATCCTGGATGCGCGTATCCGCTACCGGAAGCTGGAGTATCTCATTGACTGGAAAGGCTTTGGACCGGAAGAGCGTTCTTGGACGCGGGCTCGTGACGTCCATGCCCCGGACCTTGTTGCTCGGTTCCATCGCAAGTATCCTGACAAACCCAAGCCTCGGGGGCGGCCTAGGAGGGGCCCTGAGGGGGGGGGGATAGTGTAGCACAGCAGTTCTCGTTTGTGCCTGGAGGGCAGGGGACAGGGCCTGGGGTCCCATTAGCTTTAGAACTGGCCGTGCTAGAACAGGATTCTGAGGATGAGCTAGATGACTGGGGTGAAGGGCAGCTTTCCCCGCAAGGGCCTCTTTCGCCCACAGAGAGCTTGGCCTGGGAAGAAATGTGTTTTGGTCCAAGGGATGATTCAGATCACCAGGTGCAGTCTGATAGCGATCCAGGAGTTATGAACACCGAGGGAGATCTTCCCAGGAGCCCCCTGAGGAAGATATGGAACAAAGCGTATGGGAAATGGCTAGGGAGGAAAGCTCTCAGGAGATAGCAACACATCTGCCGAGAGACAAGGTCGAAAACTTTGATAGGAGACGGAACATCGAGGCTAGTAGGAGGGATTCGTCATGGCCCTAGACCGGCCGAGGTCCGTCAGCAGGGATTGGAGACGACGAAGCCTAGAGCGTCGAGGACCTCGGCCGAAGGATTAAGTATAGGATCCATGGGAACGAATCCTCAGTTCTCCGGCCACGTCTTACCTGAATAGGCGTGAGCGCGGTGGGACCACGAGCCAAGCTGTGGTCATCAAGCCTTGCCTTGCCTTGCCGTGTTTCCTGATCCGCATTGGTTTGCGGAGCCTTGCCTTGTTTCCTGATCCACATTGGTTGCGGAGCCTTGTCAAGCTTTTTGCCTGTTTGCTTCATTATTTTGGACATTCTAACTTCAAGCCTTTTGAACTATATCACTTCATATTGGACTATATTCTTTGGAACTGTTTTTATACTCAATAAAGTAGTTAGCCTTCAATACATCTCTGTGTGTGTGATTAAGGGGCCCGCCAAGTCCGTGCATTGTGACACAGGGAGAGAAGTGATACATCAGTTACTGTATATCCCCGAATGTCCCATACCATTGCTGGGAAGGGACATGCTGGCCAAGATAAAAGCTAGATTGGAGTTCTTGGAGACAGGCCAGCTAGAACTTACCGTTCCTGGGCAAGAGGAGTATCGTTTGTTCAGAGTTAAGGAGGTCAGGAAGAAAGAGACACAGTGGTGCTGGGAAAGAACACCCAAGGTTTGGGCAGAAAGAATAAACAGGACATTGAAAAATTGTTTGGCAAAGATTTGTCAAGAGACTAAGTTAAATTGGAGGCTGGCGCTGCCCTTAGCCCTATTGAGGGTCAGATGCACGCCTCACAAGAAAACAGGACTTTCCCCTTTTGAGAGACTATATGGAAGGCCACCGTTGAACCTAAAGACTATAACTGGACTATCTTCGGACAGTCATGTGTTAGGACATCAACAGACCTTGCAGCAAGTGCAGATGTTAGGGAAACAGTTAGAGAAATTGAGCCAATATACTGCAGATTTGCATCCCCCGTTCCCTACCACCTCTCTTCATTTGTTTTCTGCAGGAGAAGACGTTCTTGTGCGGGATTGGAACGTACAGCCGTTGCAGCCCCGATGGCGTGGTCCGTATACCGTGTTGCTGAGTACACCGACTGCAGTGAAGGTGGAGGGAATCCGTCCATGGATCCATTACACGCGTGTGAAGAAAGCTCCGACTGTTTGGGATTCTTCCATAGACCCAGACAATCCATTAAAACTGAGGATTTACAAAAATCAACAACACCCTGTTTAGGGGGTGATCAGACCACAGAAGAGTCGGCGGACACCAACGTTCTTCAGCCAAGCAATAGTGGTCCGGGGTGCATGGCTCTGATATTGACATTATACATAACCGGGACACATGGGGGTTGGGACCAAAACCTGTTTCATAAGCTTGTTACCAACATGTCACATGAGCTTAGTCTGAACGATTGCTGGATTTGCTCACATGGCTCGTCTAGTCATAGACAGGGGTGGCCAATTGTACCAAGTGCTGTGCTGACGTTACGAGGTTGGAATAACATCAAGGGTAAGCCAGCACACATAGAAAGAAACACAGATGAGGCTCAGTTTATGCTCACTCACCGTTCCCCTGCATTGGAAGCATCGCTGTGCTTCAGATGGAGGAACGATGGGACGATATATGAGACAGGAAGTCAAAAGCATGGAAGGTATGAGCTCTTCAACCGAATTGAGCTAGGGTCCTACCCCGCATGCAATTATATTATTACTATACATGACAGATACAGACCACACTGTGGTCAAAAGAGGAAAGGCATTTGGACTTGGGGTTGGGAGGAGTCAAGGTGCACTCACATATTGTATAGAAACCATCAGCAGGATGCTATTGTCAACTTAGTACAAAATCTGCCAGCCAGCCGCACAGGTGAGCGTGCGACAGAACTTCCCCAAGGCATTTTATGGGTTTGTGGAACTTGGGCTGGTCCAGTTTTACCTGTTGCATGGAGTGGAACGTGTACCCTGGGTATGTTAAGGCCAGGGGGGCTGAGAGTGTACCCAAAATTAACCCCAGTTACTAATCTATACATGCATATCCAGAAGCGGTCGACCGAGTCGATTCAGCAGTATGGATATGATCCGGACAAGACATTTCTTACTGGAATTCAAAGGGCTTTTGCGATTGCATCGCCCCACCTGGGAGTCGCATGGAATATTAGACAGTTACGTGTATTATCATATGGCCTGGAGTCATTGGCGAATGACTCAGCTGCTGGGATGTCCTCTCTGCAAATAGAGGTAGATTCCCTAGCTGGTATGGTAATGCAGCAAAAGATTGCACTTGACTACCTTCTGTCAAAGCAAGGTGGCTTGTGTGTATGGCTAAACACAACGTGCTGTCACTATATAAACATGTCAGGCGAGATTGAGGTTAATGTGGAAAAGATTCAGAGTGTGGCAAGCCAAGTGCAGAAGACATATGAAACTCCAAGTGATTTCTGGAGTTTTCTGATGAGTTGGCTGCCCAATTTCGGGTGGATAAGATCAATTGTTATGCTAATCATCATGATTTTCTGTTCTGTAATGATAGTGCTCTGTTGCTTACCTTTGATTCTGAAATGTTGTGCCTCTACAGTGAAGGAATCAACAAATGCGATCAAAACTGTGCAAGCTGTTGCAAAACGTGATTGGAAGGTAAATTGGGCCGCCTCTTGAGGGGTCCGGGCATGCTGTGTAAGTAACTTCTTGCAGCGTTACTTACAAAGAAAAAGAGAGGAATAAAGCAGAGTTGAGGCTTTGTGCAGGAGTACAGTCAGAGGAGAGTGATGCACAAGCAGAGGCTTTAGAATAGCTGGCTTCCGGTGCTAGAAATCATACTAGCATTCAAGCCGTAAATGCTGTACCCTGATTGGTACGCCAAGAGCAGGCAGTGATTTGCCAAAAGAACATCATGTGTCTTCAGTGATAACAAAGCCTTGATTGGCCTCAGTCTAGCATGCTGCTTTGTTTACATTGTTACGGATTGGTTGGAAGCTGCGCATGGCAAGTATAGCGTTTTCTCTCTGGCAGACGCCCAGGAAAGCTTCTGTAGATTTGTTGCAAAGCAAGGACACTGGCTAGAGCTGATAATGTACTGTGGGAATGAATTTCTTAGTGCACCACAGTGTTCTAACAAATAGAAGCCAGATAAAGATGTGATGCTACTAAAGTATTGTGTTTAATTGGATAATGAAATGTGTTCCGAGGCACCAGCCAATGCAGACTGATGAAGAAGGGCGGGGGAAAAGATCTGCCGCCATGAGGGGTATTTAAGGAATGTTCTTAGTATGTGAGGGGCCGTTTACCCAGAGCAGCTTGTTCTGTGGGTGAACCCCACCAGCTGGTGTTAACTTTCAATAAACTTGACTTCACTTTCAACAGTCAATTGTTTCGTTCTCTCGTTCCTGTGCCCGCACGTCCACGCTTGCTGTTTGGTAAGAAATAACTTGCCATAGGGAGTTCTGGGACTCCTAATTTGCTGCTTCACTATCAACGTCTGAGGCAAATGTTATTACTCTAGGCCAGGCCTGGGCCCACTTTGGCCCTCCCTATGCCATCCAAAGCGTTCCTATCAACGTCTGAGGCGAATGTTATTACTCTAGGCCAGGCCTGGGCCCACTTTGGCCCTCCCTCCCAATGAAGCCAAAGTTTATTTGCACAACATCAGCTGACGGGATCTGCCCACAGAACTCGCTGCTTCAGGGCAAGAGCCCCGTACAATCTCCGACTATCCCTTATATACACTCTATGGCGGCAGATCCCTTGTTCCTCCTTTCTTCATCATCATCATTGGTTCACAGCATCAACTCATTTTTATTATCCAATTAAACATCACATTATTTGGCATCACACTCTATTTGCATTCCTATTTGCTAAACAGCACTGCGCAGTATTAATTCTTCATTCTCACAGTATGTTATCTGCCATATGGGCATCCTGTTCTTAATTTGCAACATTTCCATGCCGTCCTTCTGTGCCAGCAGGGAAGAACGGTCTCATTTGCCCATGCGCGGTTCCTACCAATCAGTAACAATGTAAACAGACACACGCTGGGTGCTAGCTAGGCCAATCACGGCCAGTGTTATCAGGAAAGGCACATGATGTACTCTAACAAATCACAGCTTGTGCCTGACGTACCAATCAGAGTGCATTATTCTCGTCTTGGCTGCCAGCATGATTTCTGGCAAGCTACCTCACTATACTAAGGCCTGTGCTTGTGCATCACTCTCCTCTGACTGTACTTCTGCTAAAAGCACCAATTCTGCTTTATTCCTTACTTTTTTTTCTCTTGTAAATGATTCTGGCCAATAAATCATTTACACAGCTTGCTTTTCTCACTCAAGATGCAGTCCAATTCACCCGCCAATCTCGTTTGCCTCCTGGTTTCACACTTTTGACTGCTTTCGCTGATCTCCTCACTGCAAAGGCACAGTACCTCAATATTAACGGTAAACAACATAACATCATTATTACAGAACAGAAGATCACAAGGATTAGCATTATTATAGACCTGATCCACCCTATGTTGGGCAGCCAGCCAGTAAGGAGGCTCCAGATGTCTTCTGGAGCTTCATAAGTTTTTTGTACTTCACTCGCAACTTGCTGAATCTTGACCATGTCAAGTTCAATATCTCCTGTCATGTTAATATAATGGCAGCACGTGGTATTCAGCCATACCCAGAGGCCACCTTGCTTAGATAACAGATAATCCAGGGCAATTTTCTGCTGGATTACCATCCCAGCTAGGGAATTGACTTCAATTTGCAAAGCAGCCATTCCCTCAGCGGTATCATTAGCTAACATTTCCAATCCGTAAGATATCACACGTAGGAGGGAGGGGCCTGGCTTCCAAGACCCCCTCTTCTCACGTCACAACTGCGTACCCCGCGTGCCTTACCCCTTCTCTCACATAACTACTCCCACCTGTATAAAGGGTTAAATCCACTTTCTCCCAGGGAAAGTCACGCAAATCTGGCCTGCTGGAATAAACAAGGTCCATTGTCTGTATGCAATCATGGTCTGAGGGCTCTGAATGGCTCGGCAACAACGTGGCCGGATTTAACATGGGACACATCTCAAGCGAAACGAGCGGATTATCACACAAAACCCCTTCATACTTTGTCAGTCTCTCATTCGTTAGCCAGCGGGGGCCCTTTGTATCTAACAATGCTTTTACGTGGTGGGGAACTCGTACAATGAGAGATCTCCCTAGGGTGAGCTTAGTGGCTTCTCGAATTAAGTCCACTGAAGCTGCAACGGCCTTCAAACAGGGGGGCAAACCCCTAGCTACTGTGTCTAACTGCTTGGACAAGTATGCTACAAGCCGCTGCCATGTGCCTGAAATCTGCGTCAAACACACCCACAGCTGTACCATTTCGCGCAGCGGCAAAGAGGTAGAACTGCTTTTCCAGGTCTGGCAAACCTAATGCGGGAGGAAATGACAGCTTGCTTCAACTTTTTAAAGCATGCTCCCATTCCTCCGTCCACACGACCGGGTCTGTGCTCCGTCCTTCTGTTGCTTGATACAGGGCTTTGCTATCACAGCGTAGCCCGGGATCCAGTGTCACACATACGAGGTGGTTCCGAGGAACTCTCTCGTCTGTCTTCTGTCTTTGGGCGTTGGAATGGCACAGATATCTTCCTTCCTCTCCACTTCCAACACTTTACTTCCCTGGGATAATCCAAACCCCAAGTACTTGACTTTTCTTTGACACAACTGTGCTTTCTTTCTTGACACTTTATATCCCTTCTCTTCCAAGACTTTCAACATCTCTATTGTGTAATGTCTACATCCTTCTTCTGTCCTAGTCGCTATTAGCAGATCATCTACATATTGGAGCCAGGTTCCCTCTGACTCTGGAATTTCAAAATCTGACAGATCCTTGGCCAAAGCTTGGCCAAAGATCGTAGGGCTCGAATGAAACCCTTGAGGAAGACGAGCCCACGTGGCCTGAGAACGTCGTCCTCCATTTGGGGTTTCCCATTGGAATGCAAAGATGGGCTGTGACACAGGGGCCAATCTGATACAGAAGAATGCATCTCGAAGATCGAGAACTGAGAACCAGACTGCTGTACTTGGAATCAAACTCATCATAATGTAAGGATTTGGGACCACAGGCGTTAGTGGGACTGTGGCTTGATTGACAGCTCGCAAATCTTGGACAACTCTGTACACCCCCCCCCCGCCTTGCGGACAGGGAGGAGGGGCGAGTTCCATGGTGAGTTACAATATGTGATGATCCCATGATGTAGCAATCTATGTAACTGTTCCTGAATTCCTTCCACAGCTTCTCTACTGATAGCATATTGGGCCTTTCTCACGGGAAGACATCCCACCCTTATCTGTATCACCACTGGTGTAACATACTTGGCCATCCCTGGATCGTTATCTTCAGCCCACACCCTGGGTGTTCTTTCCCAGCACCATTGTATCTTTTTCCCTTCAACCTCCTTCAGTTTGAACAAGCGGTACTCCTCCTGGCCTGGGACAGTCAGTTCCAGTTGGCCAGTTTCCAGGAATTCCAACCTTGCCCTAATCTTGGCTAGCATGTCTCTTCCTAACAATGGTATCGGGCACTCTGGGATATACAGTAACTGATGTGTAACTTCTCTTCCTGCAATGTTGCATCTCCTCTTCTGTAACAATGGACATTTCTGTGGTCGGCCTGAGACTCCAATGACCTTGATCTGTTGATTGCTAAGGGGTGCTATTTTCTTGTTAACTACTGATTTGTCCGCTCCCGTATCTACTAGGAACTTTATGCGCTGACCCTCTACTTCTATGGCAACCAAAGGCTCCTCCGGGTTCAGCAAGAGAAAAGCTTGGCCTACCCTTCAGAATTCATCCTCTTCCTCTCCTTCCTCTTCTACGGCCGCAGCCACAACAACTCTCTCCTCATAAGGTCTATAACTTCCCCGTCCTCTTCCTCTTCCTGACCCTCTGGACTGTGCTCCTCCTCTCCTCACACTTGCATCACTTTCTTCTGATATTTCTTCCACACATTCTCTTCTCCAGTGACCTTCCTTTTTACAACGGGCGCACTGATTCGTCCCAGTTTACTCTGTCCTCCATTCCCTCTTCCTGGGCTTCTCCCACGACTATATCCTTTCCCTCTACTGGTTTCTTCTCTCATCATACTTAACAAAACCTTGTATCCTTCCTTTTTCTTTCTGTCTTTTCTCTCTTCCTCCACTTGCTCCCGTGCAATAAACACTTGATCAGCTAAAGCTAAAAGTTCATTCAAAGTCTTTCCTAGAAATCCTGGCTGCTTTTGAATCTTCTTTCTGATGTCTGGGGATGATTGGGAAATGAAGGATTGCGTTAGGGCTATCCTCCCGTCATTTTGCTCTAGATTGTAGGGACTGTATTTTCTGTAAGCTTCTTCTAACCTTTCCAAAAATGCAGCAGGCGTTTCAACCTTGTCTTGTTGGACCCCCTGTATCTTCTGTATATTGGAGGGCCTGGGCGGCCCTTTTCTTATCGCTCTTAAAAGTATTTGCTGGAACTCTCTGATATGTTCACGGTGGGCCTCCTCATTTGGGTCCCATCCCGGATCTGTTTGTACTGGGAATCTTGCATCTCCATATCTGACTGGGTCAACATCTCCATGTCCCTCTTGTGACAACAATCTGGCCTGGTTGATAATACTCCTTCTCTCTGCTGCTGTAAACAAGGCGTTTAAAAGCTGTTTACAGTCCCACCAGGTCGGATCATGCGTTGCAATTATCCCCTCTACAAGATCCGCCATCGCCTTCGGTTGCTCAGAATAAGGGGGCGTGGCATTTCGCCAATTTAAGACATCACTCGAGGAAAAGGGGACTAGTTGATAGGCTTGCACTACCCTATTGTTCGCATCCAGTAGTGGCACCTGTCGGATCGGCAACTCCAGGGCCCCCCTTGCTTCTGCCCTCTGTCGTGCATCCTCCCGGGACATACTCCTAGTCCGTCTAGGTGAAACATCCCGTGGCCTTCGGTAATCTTTTCTACTCAGGTCCGGAGACCGCACTATCGGTCTCGCGGCCTCAGGAGAGTAGCTTCTCCTGGCGGTCGGGGAATGCGCCATCACTCCCCTAGTAGCGGCAGGATATTCTTCTTCCTTTCCCTCTCTGTCCGGAGAACGCTCTATCATTCTATCGGCACTTAGGGACTGCCATCTCACTCTCCTTTCAATCTCTCTTGCTTCCTCGAAGGGGTAGTGTGTTTCTGCTGTCTGGGGGCCCTGATATGCAGGTGGGCTTCCGTATACTGGCTTATGCACTGGATGGGGCATAGGGTAGGCCGCTATGGCTTGTGGAAGCGTTAACGGAGCCGTTGCGGTTTGTGACATGGCCATGGTTGATGGGAACATCACGCGGGGGTCCGCGGCTGGCAGGCTTCCTATTTCGGGTTGGGGCACACTCGGGGGATTCATTGGGGAAGTCGCGGTTGGAACAGGAGGGACCGCCTCAGCTTGCGTCACAGCCGGGGATGCCATCTGTGCGGCTGGGCCTGTCCCAAGGGTGGGGGCCACGTCTTGGCCTTGGGTTGGGACGTTTAAACTCGCACCGAGCGAGGGCGCATTGGCCTCCCCCGCCCCTGCGGCGGCATTTTCTCTCTGCCTGTCACGATGCACGGACTTGACCGGCCCCTTAATCACACACACAGAGACGGACTGAAGGCTAACTACTTTATTGAATATAAAAACTGTTCAAAGATAATGTCCAATAGAATATAAAAGCAATCCAAAAGGCTTGAAGTAACAATGTCCAAGGTAACGTAGCAAATAGGCTAAAAGCTTAGCAAGGCTCCGCAAAACTATGCGGATCAGGAAACAGGGCAAGGCTCCGCACAACCAGGCGGATCAGGAACAAGGCAAGGCAAGGCTTGATGACCACTGGCTAGCTTAGCCGTGGTCCCACTCCACTTCACGCCTATTCAGATGAGACGTGGCCGGGCACTGAGGATTCGTTCCCACAGATCCTATACTTAATCCCTCGGCCGAGGTCCCCGACGCTCTAGGCTTCTTCGTCTCCAATCGCTGCTCACGGACCTCGGCCGGTCTATGCTCTTAGACCATTCCCTTCTGCTAGACTCGATGTTCCGTCTCCTATCAAAGGTTCGACCTTGTCTCTCTGCAGCTGTGTTTCTATCTCCTGAGAGCTCTCCTCCCCAGCCATGGAGGCTCCTGAGAATCTTTTCCTCCCGGATGTTCATAGCTGCCAGAATCGCTGTCCATCTGCACCTGGTTATCTATGCCTTCGCTAGGGCCAAACAACATTTCCTCCCATGCCAAGCTCTCTGTGGGCGAAAGAGGCCCATCAGGGAAAGCTGCCCTTCGCCCCAGTCATCTAGCTCATCCTCTGAATCATGTTCTGGCACTGCTGGTTCTAATGCTAATGGGACCCCAGATCCTGACCCCTGCCCTCCAGGCACAAACGAGAACTGCTGTGCTACACTATCCCCCCCCTCAGGGCCCCTCCTAGGCCGCCCTCGAGGCTTGGGTTTATCAGGGTACTTGCGATGAAACCGGGCCACAAGGTCTGGGGCATGGACGTCACGAGCCCGCGTCCAGAAACGCTCTTCTGGCCCAAAACCTTTCCAGTCAATCAGATACTCCAGCTTCCGGTAGCGGATACGCGCATCCAGGATGTCCTGCACCTCCAGGCGAATGTTATTACTCTAGGCCAGGCCTGGGCCCACTTTGGCCCTCCCTATGCCATCCAAAGCGTTCCTATCAACGTCTGAGGCGAATGTTATTACTCTAGGCCAGGCCTGGGCCCACTTTGGCCCTCCCTATGCCATCCAAAGCGTTCCTATCAACGTCTGAGGCGAATGTTATTACTCTAGGCCAGGCCTGGGCCCACTTTGGCCCTCCCTTGTAGCAGCAAATCAGGAGTCCCAAAACTCCCAGGTGGTACCTTTTTGACTCTCAGGCGGCGCAAACGTGCGAGCGCAGGTACGAGAAAACGCAACAACCGTTACTGCGGTTCAATGAAGCCAAAGTGTATTTGCACAACATCAGCTGACGGGATCTGCCCACAGAACTTCGCTGCTTCAGGGCAAGAGCCCGTACAATCTCCGACTATCCCTTATATACACTCTATGGCGGCAGATCCCTTGTTCCTCCTTTCTTCATCATCATCATTGGTTCACAGCATCAACTCATTTTTATTATCCAATTAAACATCACATTATTTGGCATCACACTCTATTTGCATTCCTATTTGCTAAACAGCACTGCGCAGTATTAATTCTTCATTCTCACAGTATGTTATCTGCCATATGGGCATCCTGTTCTTAATTTGCAACATTTCCATGCCGTCCTTCTGTGCCAGCAGGAAGAACGGTCTCATTTGCCCATGCGCGCTTCCTACCAATCAGTAACAATGTAAACAGACACACGCTGGGTGCTAGCTAGGCCAATCACGGCCAGTGTTATCAGGAAAGGCACATGATGTACTGTAACAAATCACAGCTTGTGCCTGACGTACCAATCAGAGTGCATTATTCTCGTCTTGGCTGCCAGCATGATTTCTGGCAAGCTACCTCACTATACTAAGGCCTGTGCTTGTGCATCACTCTCCTCTGACTGTACTTCTGCTAAAAGCACCAATTCTGCTTTATTCCTTACTTTTTTTCTTGTAAATGATTCTGGCCAATAAATCATTTACACAGCTTGCTTTTTCTCACTCAAGATGCAGTCCAAGTCACCCGCCAATCTCGTTTGACTCCTGGTTTCACACCTTTGACTGCTTTCGCTGATCTCCTCACTGCAAAGGCACAGTACCTCAATATTAACGGTAAACCACATAACATCATTATTACAGAACAGAAGATCACAAGAATTAGCATTATTATAGACCTGATCCACCCTATGTTGGGCAGCCAGCCAGTAAGGAGGCTCCAGATGTCTTCTGGAGCTTCATAAGTTTTTTGTACTTCACTCGCAACTTGCTGAATCTTGACCATGTCAAGTTCAATATCTCCTGTCATGTTAATATAATGGCAGCACGTGGTATTCAGCCATACCCAGAGGCCACCTTGCTTAGATAACAGATAATCCAGGGCAATTTTCTGCTGGATTACCATCCCAGCTAGGAATTGACTTCAATTTGCAAAGCAGCCATTCCCTCAGCGGTATCATT
>JARBWK010003617.1:0-11996 GCA_030556195.1 Anolis apletophallus | reverse complement strand
CCAGTCCATGGTGTAGCACCCCAGTTCTCGTTTGTGCCTGGGGGGCAGGGGGCAGCACCGGGGGTCCCACTTGCATTAGAGCCAGCAGCAGCTGAGGATGAAATGGAGGAAGGGGTTAACGAGCTAGCTGGGCCTTCTTCTCCCACAGAGAGCTTGGCTTGGGATGAAGGATGGCCGGTTGCCTATGCGGACTGGGAAGGTCAGGCTGATCCTGAAAGTGCTGATAGTGATGATTGTTATGAGAAACCGGGGGGGGGGGGGGGTGTACGGATCACAGGAGCGAATTTGGGAAAAACATGGGCGCCGCGGCCATGGAAGCTGAAAGGGGGTTTGAATCAAATGAACATAGTGAGCCAGGGGCTGGGGGGCAAGGTCGGAGCTTTGATAGGGAGACGGAGCATCGACTCAGCAGGAGGAATAGCACCGCAGCCTGAGCGCCAGAGAGGCGGCGAGAGATCCCGTAGCACAGATTACCGCCGAAGCCTAGGCGTCCGGGGGCCCCGCCGTGAGGTTTAAGTATAGGATCCGTGGGAACGGATCCTCAGTAGCTCGGCCACTTCTAACCTAACGAAGTGTCGCGAGCCAAGTACCACGGAGCCAAGCTGCGGCTTGTACCTTGCCAAGAAGTTTCTTGGGGTTTTGATTGAACTGTACCTTGTTCTTTGATCCGCTTGGATTTGCGGAGCTTCTGCCAAGTCTACTGCCAAGACCTTTGCCATTGGATTTTACTACGGACCCTTTGCT
Source organism: Anolis apletophallus (assembly GCA_030556195.1). Lineage (NCBI taxonomy): Eukaryota > Metazoa > Chordata > Lepidosauria > Squamata > Anolidae > Anolis > Anolis apletophallus. The sequence goes on along the minus strand of JARBWK010003617.1, from coordinate 11,252 downwards.
TTTGAACAATTGCCTTTTTACTTGTTCTTTATTCTACAATAAACTAGTTAGCTGTTTACCGTCTCTGTGTGTATGATCAAGGGGCCGGCCGAGTCCTTGCATCGTGACACATGGCAATACGGCCTGCCGCTCCTCCTCCCTGAGCCCTCCTTCACTCCGCCCTCCTCCTCCTCAGGCCGTGCCACTAAGGTAGTTGGATTTTATTCTTTTCTTTTAATTATTATTATTTTAATTTTATGCCCGGCATACTAGACGACCCCCGACTTTTCATAAGATTTTCCAGGTCTAAAAAGTCATCTAGTACGCTGGAAAATATGGTAAATTTATAATAATTCTGTTGCAAATTGCCATAGCTAGAGATGTGTTCTGGTAGTTGGGAGAAGCAAAGGAAGTTTTCCGTTTGGGAAAGCTCAATAAGCAAATTTAGCTTTGCTCTTTCTATATAATTTAAGACCACCACACTGGAATGTGGAATGAATTTGCTACTCATATCGTATTATTTGGTGGGCGAAGCACAGCAAAGTTGCACCTTATAATATGTGGCTCATCTGACAGTAGTAAATATGGAGGAATTGTGAGCGGATGACATTTTCTGTATATAGCATGCCAGATTGATACTTCCAGGCCTTGGCTTCCTAGATGACACTCGAGATACTCATGGCTTTCCTTCAAATATTCAGTGATTCCTGCTGGTTTGACTGTGCATATTATTTCCTCATAGAGATGGGTCAGGTGAGTTATATCATTTGGGTATGGATAAATCTTTGTCATTTAGAACAGTGTTTCCCAACTGGTGTGCCGCGGCACACTAGTGTGCCGTGAGCGATCATCAGGTGTGCCGTGGGAAATTGAAGATAGAAGAGAGAGAGAGCCCTCCTGTCCTACCGGGAAGCCCTAGCCGGGGCTTGATCCCTTGCCTGAGTCCCGCAAACACAGCCTCCTTTTGGGAAGCCTTGTGCCGCCAGACTCACCAAACCGAGAGGCCAAACCGCGGACTCGCTATTCTCGCGAGAGTAAGGACGGCACCAGAGACACCTGGTAATGTAGTCCTGTGGTTTGCCTTATAGCTTACCGCTCACGCTCGTCCAAGGAACCTTTGTAAGAACTCCGTTTTTCTTCTTTATTTGGATACATTCATGTGCAGTCGGACTTATTATAGCCCTAACTGCACCTGGTAATGGACAGCGGATTACTATATTTGTGACGGACATACATTGCGATATATATTTGTAATAGAGTTTTGGATGATGCATATACCCGTGCCTTATTATGTATTGACTTGATTGAATTTTACCTTGCGCCCATTTGGCAACACAGACACACTCCAGGTCTCTTTGAATATACCGTATTTTTCGCACCATAAGACGCAGGTTTTTTCCTCCCAAAGTAGGAGGAAAAATCAGCCGCGTCTTATGGAGCGAAGAGGGGGGGGAGGCGATAGTAAGCCTTTCCCTTGGCCGCCTCCTCCTCGGTCCCGTCTCCTCCTCCGCCTCCGCCGCCGCCCGCCGCCCGCCGCCCGCCTCCTCCCCGCCGCTGCCCGCCTCCGTCGCCTACCTCTGCCTCCCTCCTCGCCGCTGTCGCGCATGGGCAGTAGGTCCCAAGCGCGTCTGATGCGTCTGATGTCTGGCGCAGGCGCGCCTGGCGCGCTGCGCACCTACGGCCCCAATTTTCGTCTTCTAAAATCTAGGTGCGTCTTATCAGCAGGTGCGTCTTATGGTGCGAAAAATACGGTATATACAATACAGTCATTTTGTACTGTACATGTTCCATTTGGATGTTATTTTGATATGAATGCTTGACACATGTTTCCTAGTTAGTTTATTTGCTGGTTAGCAGCACTCCCACTGTTGTTTACTACAACTTCTGGTAGAAGTCATTCATTTCAGTAGGATTCACTATTGCACACTGGGAGACCTAGAAAATTCTTGGAGAGGACGCATTTTGTTAGTTGCAATTAGGTAAAACCACAGGTACTGGTCCCACAGGCATAGGGGAGGCGCATATTTATCTTTTTAAAAAAAAAAAAAGAAAATGGTTATACATTGCAGGGTGATACTAAATATATGCAGCAAAAACAGGAAGCCCTGGGACACAGTAAGATGACCGACAATATCTGGAAATGAATTTCCCCCAACACCATAATACCAGGTGAGTGTTAGGCTGTAAATGTAATGTCCTATTCAGAAAGACATGCCTGTGCTATTTTTTAAAAAATCATGTTGAGGAAATGACACATTAACTTCTTGTGAAGTTGAAAATATTCTCTACCTAATTGTTGAACATAAAAAAGTGTTGTATTTTCCAAAGGATAGACAATGCCAGTACTCTGCCTCATCTCTGGTCTTAATGAGGGATAATATGGAAGGGATAATACACGGAAGTCATGGAACCTTCCACCTGAAAAGGATTAATTAATAGTTTCCAAAAGCTGCTTGGCACAAAACACTCCCATTTGAGTATGTGTTGCCATAATACTAGGAGGTAGCCTGGAAGGATGGTCTGAAAAACCATCTTAGGTATGATCGTTCAGTAATACAGTGTCTGCAACTTGCATGCTGTGAAAGAGTAACCTAGACTCAAAGGGAATCAGAATGAAAAAGGGAAGGCAGAGGAAGGCATACAATAGGGTCACATGAAGCATCAGTCATTCTGGTCCGAGATGCAATTAGGTAAAATTTGGGGGGAGACAACATGCAACAGGTAGTAATCCATAACAAAACTGTTAAAGAAGTAGCAGAAACTACAAAACCTAGACGGTTATTCAATTCAAGGTGAAACCCTGTTGTGAAACTCTGTTCCATGAACATCCTACTTTCTTTTTTATTTATATTCCATCTTCCTATTGAAAGGCACTATACTTTAAACTCGATATTTTGGTTCTAGAATTCAGTCTATGGTCCTTGGGAGGGCATTCTAAGGCTGTAGGATAGTTAAAATCTCTGCTTCCAGGGGCAGTCTACCATTTGAGAATCATTTCTGACCTCAGGGTGTCCCCTCAAAGCCACCAGATACCCCTGAGGCCCTGCTGCGCCTCTCTGATATCCACATTCCACCATGATGCAATCACAGGTTATTCATGGGCTGAAAGATAGAAAAACAATTCTCCAACCCATGTCCGGATTACCCATAAGGCCAACGAGGCCATGGCCTAAGGGCGCAAGCCGAGGGGAGGGGGGCAGATCACGGACCAAAAAAAACCAAAAACTGGTCTGTGCCCCTCTTTCCCCCTTTCTCATGCCCCTCCTCGCTCCTTCTCCCAGCAAAGTCTCGCCTGCTCTCTCGCTCTCGCGCGCATGCTCTCTCTCCCTCTCTCTATCTCGTGCGCGCCTTTGGAGCGAGTTTGCACCCACTGCGCTCTCCCCAAGCCACCCGGCTCCCGAGGAGACCTTCAGAACACAGCAGAGCTTTCCAGCCGGTGGGAATGGGGACCTTGGAGGTAGCGGGACGGTGTCTACTTGCCTTTCTCTCAGGGGCGGTCCGAGCTCTCCCGGGGGGGTAAGTGAACATTATTTTGGCGCCCCCGGCGCTCCCAATGTGCGCTCCATTGTGAGGCGGCGCGGTGTCACCCGCCCTGCTGCTGCGCTGCACTCCGCGGTTTCGCACGCACGCACAGTGCCTACGGACCTCAAGAGGTCCGTAGGCACTGCGCTGCGCTCCGCGGTTTCGCGCGCACGCGCAGTGCCTACGGACCTCTCTTGAGGTCCGTAGGCACTGCGCGTGCGCGCGAAACCGCGGAGCGCACATGCGCAGTGCCTACGGACCTCAAGAGAGGTCCGTAGGCACTGCGCAAGTGCGCTCCGTGGTTTCGCGCGCATGCGCACTGCCTACGGACCTCTCTTGAGGTCTGTTGGCACTGCGCATCGCCGAAACCGAGGAGCGCAGCGCAGCAGCAGGCCGGGCGCGCCGCGGCGCCTCACAATGGCGCCCACCCCGGAGCGTCCAAGATGGCGCTCTGACGCGGCCGCGTAGGCCGCGTAATGGCAAAGACCGCCCCTGCTTTCTCTTCTGCTCCGGAGGCACCATGGCGAAAGCCAGCCAAGTATGGGTCTGAGTGGTGGGGGGGGGTAGAGATTGGCTTAAAAGGGGGCATAATTCCTAAGTGTGGCCTAGGGTGCAAAAAAGTGTTAATCCGGGCCTGCTCCAACCAGTTGTGTGAGGGCTGCAGCACATGTGCTACCACTAAATACAGGCAAGGAAAGAGATTGATGAAGAGAGATGTCATGGGTGGATCCAAGTCCACATGGAAGCATCTAGGAACCAGGTGAGCTCTGAATACTTCAGGTCCACAGCCTCTCCTGATCCACCCCATGTCATACCTTTCTCAATTTTCTTTCTATGTCCTCGAGCCCCTCCAAGATCATTAGAGACCTGGCCAACTAACTTCTTGACAATTCTACCATAATGTGTGCCAAGCAATTTGCCTCAGTTAAATATTATATTGCTTCAGTTTGGACACTGGACTTTTGAAATCACTTTCAAAGGCATCACTCATTTTGTGAAATAAACTACAGTACGAAAAGTATGAAAGGCGGAGAGTAACATTCCTGAAGGAATTGAATTACACTATGTAACACTATTTTTGTTCCTGGGTTATAAATGTAATCTAATTGTTTCTACCATGAAAACATGGGAAAAGGTTTATTCAAATGCAAAAACTTTATTTTTCTGGGACATCCTGCAGCACATTTTGCTATCGTTTTCATTGAGTTTCAACCAATTTAACATAGTTTATGGCAGTCACAACAATGAAGTTTCTGGACTTTCAAAGTAAGTACAGTGTTCCCTCACTACTTCGTGATTCACTTATTGCAGACTCGCTATTTCGCGAATTAAAAAAAAATATTAATTTAAAATAAATATCTTGGTATTTTCGCTGTTTTGTGGGATTTTGCTGACACTTTCCCTTCTCAGTCCTCCCTCCCTTCCTTCAGCCTTGGAAGGGCCCTTCCTTCCTTCCTTTCCTTCACTTTATTTTAAGTGTATAAAGACTAAAACAATGTATAAATATCAAAATAAATAGAGTATCCCTACATCGTGATTTTTCATTTATTGCGGGAGGTCCTGGAACCTAACCCCAGCAATAAGTGAGGGAACACTGTACCCCACAATTAAATAGGAATAATGCTTTCAAACCTTTTGTTACCAGGCCCGGATTACCCATAAGGCCACCCTAGGCCATGGCCTAGGGCGGCAGCCATGGGACAGCGGCAGATCCAGACCCCCCAAAAAAAGTTTTTAAAACTTCAAAAAAAATTCAAAATAAAAGTGAGCATTCAGTGAAGGAAGAGGGGCAGGACCCACGCTGACGCAAGAGAGGAGGGGGCAGAGGGAAGTCCTAGGCCCTCCATGTTGCCAGCGCCGGCCCGCCCTTTCTTCCTTCAGTGAAGGAAGAGGGCGGGACCGACGCTGACGCGAGAGAGGAAAGGGCGGAGGGAAGTCCTAGGCCCCTCCTCGCTGCTCGCGCCAGCCCCGCCCCTTCTTCCTTCAGTGAAGAAAGAGGGGCGGGACCGACGCTGACGCGAGAGAAGAGAGGGCAAAGGGAAGTCCTAGGCCCCTCCTCGCTGCTCCCGCCAGCCCCGCCCTTCTTCCTTCAGTGAAGGAAGAGGGGCGGGACCGACGCTGACGCGAGAGAGGACTGGGCTGAGGGAAGTCCTAGGCCCCCTCCTCGCTGCTCGTGCCGGCCCCGCCCTTCTTCCTTCAGTGAAGAAAGAGGGGCGGGACCGACGCTGACGCGAGAGAAGAGAGGGCAAAGGGAAGTCCTAGGCCCCCTCCTCGCTGCTCACGCCAGCCCCGCCCTTCTTCCTTCAGTGAAGGAAGAGGGGCGGGACCGACGCTGACGCGAGAGAGGACATGGCAAAGGGAAGTCCTAGGCCCCCTCCTCGCTGCTCCACGCAGCCCGCCCTTCTTCCTTCAGTGAAGGAAGAGGGGCGGGACCGACGCTGACGCGAGAGAGGACAGGGCAAAGGGAAGTCCTAGGCCCTCCGCTGCTCACGCACGCCAGCCCGCCCTTCTTCCTTCAGTGAAGAAAGAGGGGCGGGACCGACGCTGACGCGAGAGAGGAGGGGGCAAAGGGAAGTCCTAGGCCCCCTCCTCGCTGCTCCACGCCAGCCCGCCCCTCTTGCTTCAGTGAAGGAAGAGGGGCGGGACCGACGCTGATGTGAGAGAGGAGGGGGTGGAGGGAAGTCCCAGGCCCCCTCCTCGCTGCTCACGCCAGCCCCGCCCTTCTTCCTTCAGTGAAGAAAGAGGGGCGGGACCGACGCTGACGCGAGAGAGGACATGGCAAAGGGAAGTCCTAGGCCCCCTCCTCGCTGCTCACGCCAGCCCCGCCCTTCTACCTACAGAGAAGTAAGAGGGGCGGGACCGACGCTGACGCGAGAGAGGACAGGGCAGAGGGAAGTCCTAGGCCCCCTCCTCGCGGCTCGTGCCAGCCCGCCCCTCTTCCTTCAGTGAAGAAAGAGGGGCGGGACCGACGCTGACGTGAGTGAGGAGGGGGCGGAGGGAAGTCCTAGGCCCCCTCCTCGCTGCTCGCGCCGGCCCCACCCTTCTTCCTTCAGTGAAGGAAGAGGGGCGGGACCGACGCTGACGCGAGAGAGGAGGGGGCGGAGGGAAGTCCCGACGGCCCTCCTCGCTGCTCACGCCAGCCCCGCCCTTCTTCCTTCAGTGAAGAAAGAGGGGCGGGACCGACGCTGACGCGAGAGAGGACAGGGCGGAGGGAAGTCCTAGGCCCCCTCCTCGCTGCTCACGCCAGCCCCGCCCTTCTTCCTTCAGTGAAGAAAGAGGGGCGGGACTGACGCTGACGCGAGAGAGGAGAGGGCGGAGGGAAGTCCTAGGCCCCTCCTCGCTGCTCGCAGCCCCCGCCCTTCTTCCTTCAGTGAAGAAAGAGGGGCGGGACCGACGCTGACGCGAGAGAGGAGAGGGCGGAGGGAGTCCTAGGCCCCCTCCTCGCTGCTCACGCCTCCGCCGCCCCCTCTTCCTTCAGTGAAGAAAGAGGGGCGGGACTGACGCTGACGTGAGTGAGGAGGGGCGGAGGGGAAGTCCTAGGCCCCTCCTCGCTGCTCGCGCAGCTCCCGCCCCTTCTTCCTTCAGTGAAGAAAGAGGGGCGGGACCGACGCTGACGCGAGAGAAGAGAGGGGGCAAAGGGAAGTCCTAGGGCCCCCCTCCTGCTGCTCACGCCAGCCCCCCTTCTTCCTTCAGTGAAGGAAGAGGGGCGGGACCGACGCTGACGCGAGAGAGGACAGGGCGGAGGGAAGTCCTAGGCCCCTCCTCGCTGCTCGCCAGCCCGCCCTTCTTCCTTCAGTGAAGAAAGAGGGGCGGGACCGACGCTGACGCGAGAGAAGAGAGGGCAAAGGGAAGTCCTAGGCCCCCTCCTCACTGCAGCCAGCCCCGCCCTTCTTCCTTCCGTGAAGGAAGAGGGGCGGGACCGACGCTGACGCGAGAGAGGACAGGGCAAAGGGAAGTCCTAGGCCCCCTCCTTGCTGCTCACGCCAGCCCCGCCCTTCTTCCTTCAGTGAAGGAAGAGGGGGGGGACCGACGCTGACGCGAGAGAGGACAGGGCAAAGGGAAGTCCTAGGCCCCCTCCTCGCTGCTCACGCCAGCCCCGCCCTTCTTCCTTCAGTGAAGAAAGAGGGGCGGGACCGACGCTGACGCGAGAGAAGAGAGGGCAAAGGGAAGTCCTAGGCCCCCTCCTCGCTGCTCACGCCAGCCCCGCCCTTCTTCCTTCAGTGAAGGAAGAGGGGCGGGACCGACGCTGACGCGAGAGAGGACAGGGCGGAGGGAAGTCCTAGCCCCTCCTTCCTTTCAGTGAAGAAAGAGGGGCGGGACCGACGCCGACGCGAGAGAGGACAGGGCGGAGGGAAAGGCCCCCTCCTAGGCCCCAGCCCCGCCCTTCTTCCTTCAGTGAAGAAAGAGGGGCTGCGCGAGAGAGGAGAGGGCGGAGGGAGTCCAGCCCCGCCCCTCTTCCTTCAGTGAAGAAAGAGGGGCGGGACCGACGCTGACGTGAGTGAGGAGGGGGCGGAGGGAAGTCCCGACGGCCCCTCCTCTCTCGCTGCTCATGCCTCCGCCGACCCATCTTCCTTCAGTGAAGGAAGAGGGGCGGGACCGATGCTGATGTGAGAGAGGAGGGGGCGGAGGGAAGTCCCGAGGCCCCTCCTCTCTCGCTGCTCACGCCTCCGCCACCCCTCTTCCTTCAGTGAAGAAAGAGGGGCGGGACTGAGGACGCGAGAGAGGAGAGGGCGGAGGGAAGTCCTAGGCCCCCTCCCCGCTGAGCGCGGGACCGACGAGAGAGGAGGGGCGGAGGGAAGTCCTAGGCCCCCTCCTCGCTGCTCACGCCAGCCCCGCCCTTCTTCCTTCAGTGAAGAAAGAGGGGCGGGATTGACGCTGACACGAGAGAGGACAGGGCGGAGGGAAGTCCTAGGCCCCCTCCTCGCTGCTCACGCCAGCCCGCCCCTTCTTCCTTCAGTGAAGAAAAAGAGGGGTGGGACCAACGCTGACGCGAGAGAGGAGAGGGCGGAGGGAAGTCCTAGGCCCCCTCCTCGCTGCTCGCGCCAGCCCCGCCCTTCTTCCTTCAGTGAAGAAAGAGGGGCGGGACCGACGCTGACGCGAGAGAGGAGAGGGCGGAGGGAAGTCCTAGGCCCCCTCCTCGCTGCTCGCGCCAGCCCCGCCCTTCTTCCTTCAGTGAAGGAAGAGGGGCGGGACCGACGCTGACGCGAGAGAGGAGGGGGCGGAGGGAAGTCCTAGGCCCCCTCCTCGCTGCTCGCGCCAGCCCCGCCCCTCTTCCTTCAGAAGGAAGAGGGGCGGGACCGACGCTGACGCGAGCGAGGAGAGAGGGCCCCCCGCGGCCCCGCCCCTCAGAAGCGGCCCCACCCCCCACAAGCGGCCCCGCCCCCCGCAAGCGGCCCCACCCCGGGGCAGGGGCGGCGCTTCCAGAGTGTGGCCTAGGGCGCCACAATCGGTTAATCCGGGCCTGTTTGTTACATGGTGTTATTTGGGGAATTTAAGCACTCTGATGGAGTCGCAGCAGCAGCAAAATATTCAAGAAGAGTAAGTATAAAGTACACAACTGGGCACAAGAAATTATGGAAACAGAAAATTGTTCATTTTAATCAGAGGTGAGAAGAAAGAACAAAATGAATGCCGAAATGGTGAAAGAATCTAAGATACAAGATTGTGCAAAATACAAAACAACTCGTTCACACACAAAAGAATCGGAAAAGCACAGTCGAAAAGGAACTATGAAATTGTAGGGACCCTCCATAGACCAACCTGAGGCAATCATCAATAATTTAATAGTGATATTGAAGAGGTGGAAAAGGTCTATAATATAGTGGATAAAGCAACTGAGATGCACAACCATGCATAATGTCACGCATGACATTATTATTGCCTAACTACCAAGCAAGCACAATCAAATACCTCCTCAGGGTTGATTATATCACTTCAAAGATCTTAAGTAAAGACCTGAGTACATTTGCTTTTTTGGCAGGTTTTTTTGGTTCCTGTATTACTAAAGGAGGTTTTAAAAGTTGTGGTCATATGAATAAAAACAAACCAAATTAACATTTTCCTATTAAAGTTTAATTATAATAATAACAACAACAACAACTCAGGGTGGTTTCCAACGTATAAGGCAAACATTCAATTGCTGGAAAGAAAACCATACAGACAATTACATCAAAATAAACACATTCAACAATATAACACAACAATATAACACAACTGCGCGACTTCTCGCTGGGGTGCCAGTGAGATGTCACATAACTCCTATTCTCCAGCAGCTACACTGGCTTCCGGTCGAGCACCGGATCACTTTCAAAGTAATGGTGTTAACCTTCAAGGCCTTGTATGGCCTAGGGCCGATGTATCCGAAGGACCGTCTCACCCCCTACCAACCCCAGAGATCACTCCGTTCTGAAGATCTGAACCTACTCGAAGTGCCCAGTTTCAAAGCCATCCGTTTAACATCTACACGGCACAGAGCCGTCTCTGTTGTGGCGCCATCCATTTGGAATGCCTTGCCAACGGAAGTTCGTGCCCTGCGAGATTTGTCATCTTTCCGCAGGGCATGCAAAACCTATCTATTTCGGCTGGCATTCGATTGCTGACATTCGAAACTCTGATCTAGATTTAACTGATGTCTTATTTCTGTTTTATGTTGTTTTTATGTGGACTGTGAGCTGCTCCGAGCCCTCGGAGAGTGGCGGCATACAAGGCCGAATAATAAATAATAAATAAATAAAACTTAATTTAGCTTAAAAAACAAAGTAACAACTAAAAACATCATAAAGTATCAAAATCCTGTTAAACACACTAAAAATATATTAAAACCCCATTTTGTTGTAGCTCCATCAGTAGAGGTTCAAACAAATGGCCAGGATTACAAAAATGTCCGTGGCCAACTATAGAAGGGCCGGTCAAGGGATAGAGCAAACAGCATATCATAGGGCCAGGGAAGGAGAGGAAGTGCAGGACAGAATGATACCTGGCTACCTAGGGACTAGGCCTAGAGACTAAGAATAAGACGGTGTGCTGCAGTGGTTTGAGCATTGGGCCACAACTCTGGGCAACAGGGTTCAAATCCCTGCTCAGCCATATTTCACTAAGTGAAGTTGGGCAAGCCACACTCTCTCAGCTTCGTTGAAAGCAAAGGCAAATCTCAGACAATGGTCAACTAGCTACTTCCAAGCAGTCAAAAATACGTAAATAATGACAAACAACAAAAACAACAAATGTTTATCTACGTGTATTTTCTATATCTGTTAAACATATTCTGAAGCACAAAAGTTGCCAATAGTCAAAGAGCCGAACAGATGCGTTCTCATATTTGGAAGTACTGTATATGTATCTTTTTATTTTACTTCATTTCCGTAACACAGATATGTCATGATAGAAACTGTATCATTTATTATTATCATATTTATACAGTTAATCCTCCATATCCACAGATTCAACTATCTACAGCTTGAAAATTTATTTATTTATTTGTCACGTTTCTATACCGCCCCTCTCAGCCCGAAGGCGACTCGGACGGTTTTACAGGCAGTCTCTGCCCTCAATACAACACAGCAACAAGTCAACCCCCCCCCCCCAGAAAAAAACATATAATAACAATTTAACAATTAAAAACATACAATTGCAGCCTCAGCGTCATGTTGAAATCAGTTTCCATCACATCGGCGTCATTCCTTATATCCAATTAAGCCTTATATTTCATCAACAAATGCCTGCTCAAATAGCCAGGTCTTGACTTTCTTGCG